>JAGTXR010000551.1:0-22473 GCA_022606575.1 Glossosoma conforme
AGTGAACAACAGTACGACATTGAAGCATTGGCCGAAATAGTTCATTACAAATGTTCTAATTAAATCAACAACAAAGAATTGCGTACAACACTTTGATAGAAGCTGTAAACAGTGGATCTGGTGGAATTTATTTCCTTGATGCTCCCGGAGGAACCGGAAAAACGTTCTTAATTTCATTGCTTTTGGCGAGGATTAGATCGCGAAATGATGTTGCTCTGGCGTTGGCTTCATCTGGAATAGCTGCGACTCTGCTAGAAGGCGGGCGAACTACACATTCTGCCTTGAAATTACCATTAAACATGAAAATCACCGAAACACCAATTTGCAACATCGCCAAAAATAGCGCAATGGCCAAGATCCTACAGGTATGCAAATTGATTGTTTGGGATGAATGTACAATGGCCCATAAAAGGTCACTGGAGGCACTGGACAGAACGTTGAAAGATCTTCGTGACAACCAAAATATTTTTGGTGGGGCCATGATTCTGTTATCAGGTTATTTTCGTCAGACTCTTCCAGTTATTCCCCGATCAACTGTTGCTGATGACCTAAATGCATGCCTAAAATCATCGAATTTGTGGCAGTATGTAAAGACACCTCAATTAACAACTAACATGCGAGTATTTTTGCAACAAGATGAAACTGCAAATGTGTTTGAGAAGCAATTGTTAGATATTGGAAATAATAAAGTTGTAGTAGACACCTCGACCGGATTCATCACATTACCCACAGATTTCTGTCACATCACAGACTCAAAAGAGGAGCTTATTCAGCGTGTATTCCCAGATATAGTGAAAAAGTTCACATCAAGTTAACCATAATTGGCTGGGTGAACGAGCAATATTGGCGGCAAAAAATAAAAATGTCGAGGATCTCAATGCGACCATTCAGAATTTTCTTCCAGGACAGTTGGTTTCCTGCAAATCAGTCGACACCGTTATGAGCCAGGATGACGTAGTCAACTATCCCACGGAGTTTTTAAATTCACTGGAATTGTCTGGATTACCACCTCACAATTTTCAGTTAAAAGTAGGATCAGTTGTCATCATGCTGCGTAACATTAATCAACCTCGACTGTGCAATGGAACAAGAATGGCTGTGAAAAAGCTGATAAATAACGTCATTGAGGCAACAATCATAAAAGGAAAATACAAAGGAGAGGATGTCTTGATCCCGCGGATACCGATGATTCCAACGGATTTACCATTCGATTTTAAACGCTTACAATTTCCAGTACGTCTGGCCTTTGCAATGACCATAAATAAATCTCAAGGATATTCGTTAGAAGTTTGCGGAATCAACTTGGAGTTTCCCTGTTTCGCGCATGGACAATTATACGTCGCATGTTCGCGCGTCGGAAAACCGTCTTCTTTGTTTATTTACGCAGCAAAAAACAAAACAAAAAATATAGTTTATGCGAAAGCTTTTAAATCGATTAACAGACTGTATCATAACGGTGTGTGTCTGTCAAAATCAAATTTAAGCCTTATAAATAGCCAGTTTTTCAGGAAAACTCTGTTTTGTAAGTAAGCAACATGATATGTCGAAAATAATAATAAAACTTCATGCTTCATTCAAAAAATGCTTTTTTATTAAATACGGATTCGTTTTGTTTGTTTTAAGATTATTTTTAACAAAAGTGTAGGTCTTTTATTGATCATTTGAGGCAGTACGAAGTCTGCCGGGTCAGCTAGTTTATATATATAGATCGTTTGATAATCATTGATAGAATTTCATAATTTGAATGTGTGGATTAGGGATTCTTTTACTTTGAAATTCAAATTATTAATTATTTGACGAAGCCGTAACATGACATCAGAAGAAAAAAGCTGAAGAGTAAAAATCGATGGCTTGAAAAAATAATGTTATAAAAATTGCTTTTCTGCGGCGTGCAGAGATCAAGTCTTTCCAGGTTTACGCAAACGAGGTTAAGTTGTTCCTTGCAGCTGGCAGCTCTACCAGGAAATATGTTCCTTCAACTCAAAGATAAATTCCTGAAGAGACCACAATGCTAGTACTTGCAACCGATCAATTAATTATATCGGATATTGCAATAACATTTCTGCGAATATATATATATATATATAAATTAATCATAACCAACACTTGCGTTTAAAGCCCAAAGAAATAAGGTTGTCGATCTCAAATAAATAAATAACCTGTATTTCTTTGTTCAGTTACAAACTCAAGGTTTAGGCAGTAAGTTTAAACAAATGGCAGTAAATAAAATTAATCGGCAGTTCAATAAATAAACTGGCAGTATTAATTGTGCAAGTATGAATGTGGTATGTTATAAAATTAAAATGCCAGTAATATATTCAATATCAGTAAAAAAATATGGAAAATGAATGAATAATTAACTCATAAAATGGATACTTAACCGATTAAAAAAAATTCACTGCCAAATGATTACTTTAAACTCAAGTTAGGTATTTAAAAAAAACTATAAATGAACTTGGTGGCAGTAAAACTTTAATTTATATTTTTATAATTGCCACAACAGATAAACATATGTAAGCAATCTCCCAAACACACACATGTGCCGTGGAATTCTAGGAAGAACTTTGGTGTGCCGTAGATGAAAAAGGTTGCGAAGCACTGGTCTATACAATCAACTTGTTAAAAATTGGATATAATACGATAAATCTAGTTTTTCTAAGCTGCTTAATTCAGTTTTGTGGTTCCTTAACACGTGATTATAAAACAGTGGAATGAGCCACTAGACCAGCGGTCGCGGAACTTTTTTAACCATTACCACAAAATATTTTTGCGTAAGTCGATATTACCCCAAAGTATTTTTGCGTAAGTCGATATTACCCCTTCCTCCCATTTTAAAAAGAAGACAATCAATGAATATTTAAATAAACATTATTTATTGAATTAATTTACACGGAAAATAACAAAAAAAAATACACGAAAATAATCAGTTTTATGAAATAGCAAACTAGAAAATTTTCCTTATTACCCCAAAAAACATATTTTTACCCCATTTGGGGTAATTTACCCCAGTTCCCCGACCGCTGCACTAGGCTGAGTAAAGCAGCTTCTCTCAAACATCAGCGAAGAGGTGAAGAAGGGTGAATTATGTTAAAAGGAAAAAAAAAATCGAGAGGCTTTCTTTTACGTTCAACAAGGCAACATACTAACTGGCTTCATTCGACAAGTGGCAGTGAAGGGCTCCTTCAATGTTTGCGGCCTGGAGTACGCTGTCGGCAAAAAATTCTGCTGCAGATCTGCAGAACATTATCGACAGGTTGCAGGCAAACTCTGGCACTGGACATACGACTGAATGCAAAAATTCTCATTTGCTGTGCAACGGGACCTGTCGAGGCATTTCAACTAGAAATACTAAGAAGAAAAAATAATCCATGAAAATATCCAATCATGGAATAACTATTGTACGTTTTCCTGCTGTTATATTGTATTGTACTTGATCTTCTCTGTGTGTATTGAATTACATTTACTACAATTGTTCCTTTTTATCAATCTTCTTATTTTTCTTCGTATCAGCGAAGTCGAATGATTGTTTCCCAATATCTGGCAACATCGATAGCTCATGTGTTGCCAAGCATTAGGTTCTGAGATGTAAAGCCTGTTGGGCACATGGAGCAGTTACTTAAGTTGACTGAACCTGTGATATTTAGCTGTTTCATTGAGTGACGTGGTTATTTACTACGCGATGTTAATGACGTGAATACGTAACTACATCATTCGTTGAGGCAGGTGCTAAACAACAATGGGACACGCAAAGTGCAGATTGGAGCAATGTCAACAGACTAGTTCAACGTATCCACTGTCGTGCGTCAAGGCTTCATACGAGCTCCGTATCTCTTCATCCTCATCATTGAATCCATCTTACGCAAGTCAAAACCACCAGATCTTTAAAAATCAAATCCCCTAGACTCTAGAGAATTGTGACACTGAAATTATTTTTACAATGAATGCATTTTCATTTTCCTGGAAAGCACTCAAACATTTATTTTTTATCAACACATATACAGGAGAACACCGACAAATGGTGAAAGTAATTCTGAAATCTCATCCGTGGAATTCTAAGACGCTTACCATGGTGCATATGGCTAAGTGCTGCATGTGGAGTGTCGATCCGCCAACGCCATAGACTACAGACCGAGATTCACGCATCATCCTTATTATTACAGGAATTTACTATGGATGCGTGGTCTTCACGGCACGACTTTCGTCTACCAACAATTTTAATTAATAGGCTTTGACTGGAATTTTACGGTGAGGGATCAAATTCACACCAACCGGGGGTATTTTAGGGCTCAGACATCGATCAAAAAATCTTTTTTTTTTTAATCTCCGTCGGTGATTGAGCCCATGACCTTTGGCTTGCAAAGCAAACGTTTTGACCATTGA
The DNA here is from genome assembly GCA_022606575.1 of Glossosoma conforme. NCBI lineage: Eukaryota > Metazoa > Arthropoda > Insecta > Trichoptera > Glossosomatidae > Glossosoma > Glossosoma conforme. The sequence goes on from JAGTXR010000551.1 coordinate 4,381, forward strand.
GATATACCCGCCGGTAGACATGTTGTTATAATATTACATAATTTATTAAATTTAGTTTTAATTTTTTAGAATATTTTAAATTTGCAGCCTTCGTTTTCTTACCCATTTCCATTTGAGTAGGTCTTTTAGAACAACAAACAAAAGAATTTTAATTTTTGTTTTCGTTTAAATATTTAATACAAAAGTATTATATTTTATAATTTTATTTAACAAAAACTTGAAATAACATAACATTATTCAATATGCAAATGAAGTATTTCAATATTAATTAATTAAATGAAATTAAATTTACATTTCCGACAATCTATTATATAAAAATAAGTCGGGTTTTACTTCCTGACGCTATAACTCCAGAACGCACGAACCGATTTCCACGGTTTTGCATTCGTTGGAAAGGTATCGGGCTCCGTAAGGCTTATAACAAAGAAAATTAGGAAAAAAATAAGAGAAAAACAGGAAAACAGGGAAAATCATTTTTCACACACAGCGCCATCTCTGATACATAGCATGTACTATAACGGCGCAAGTAGTAGCGTGGTGGGTGACTTCTAAGATGGCGCCGGTGCGTGATACATTGCTTGACAGCTACGCTTTGTACTGTGCTTAGTGAATTTCATGTGACATTTATTATGCGCACGTTCTTTCAAACGCTAAAAAAAACGGTATTATGTTCACTGTGAAATTGTGAAATTAAGGTTAAGGTGAATTTAACCTCAAATGCACGATCCACATAATTTTGTGAAATTTAGGTTAAAGTTATTCGTTTCCTAACAGTTCAATTGGAAACCATCAAATCAACCACGCGTATTGTGCAAATTTTTATTCAATTTCAACAACAGGCATTTGTCCTTAAGGTGGTAAGTTGAACTGTGTAAATTATGTGGATCGTGCATTTGAGGTTAAATTCACCAGTCTGTCCGTAGTCCAAGTTGCCGAGAGGACGACGTGCGAACATCGGCCGCCGCATTAGACATGCAAGCCAGCAAAAAGTGTATTCACAGAACTTAAGCGAAGAAAGACAAAATATAATAGGAGAAAATGCCAGATGGAGACAACGCGTGAGCACACGAAGATCATTGGTATCATACAATCGCTTGGCATTCCATTATGATCCTACTGCAAACTACAGTGATGATGACAATTTAGATATTGGACCAATGACGACTGTATGCCGATATTGCAATGCGTTAAAGTTCGAAAGAGAAACGGCTGGATTGTGCTGCGCAAGTGCTGCGCATTTCAGCGTCGAAAACAAGGAACACCAGTTGAAGGACATCCAAATGTATTTGCTTCAGACGCTATGGTTCGCATCTACACATCCAAATAACGATGGATGTTATTATTTGCGGTTGTTGTTGGTGGCTGTTCGTGGTTCGACATCGTTTAAACAACTGAGAACAATTAATGGACAGCTGTGTGCGACTTACCATGAGGTATGTCAACTATTTCATTTACTTGAGAACGATTCGCACTGGGATGATACGTTCAAGGATTCCGTAATATCTTCATCACCGCATCAAATTCGTACATTGTTTGCGATTATCATATCGACATGTTTCCCCTCGAATCCAAAAGATTTGTGGGTTAAGCAAGAGATGACATGTCTGAAGATGTTTTGTTGTATTTGGAATGACAGCACCAAATAGTCATATGCACGATGCATTAAGCCACGAGTTGCAAAGAGAACAACAGTACGACATTGAAGCATTGGCCGAAACAGTTCGTACAAATGTTCCACAATTAAATCAACAACAAAGAATTGCGTACAACACTTTGATAGAAGCTGTGAACAGTGGATCTGGTGGAATTTATTTCCTTGATGCTCCCGAAGGAACCGGAAAAACGTTCTTAATTTCATTGCTTTTGGCGAGGATTAGATCGCGAAATGATGTTGCTCTAGCGTTGGCTTTATCTGGAATAGCTGCGACTCTGCTAGAAGCCGGGCGAACTGCAAATTCTGCCTTAAAATTACCATTAAACATGAAAATCACCGAAACAGCAATTTGTAACATCGCCAAAAATAGCGCAATGGCCAAGATCCTACAGGTATGTAAATTGATTGGTTGGGATGAATGTACAATGGCCCATAAGAGGTCACTGGAGGCACTGGACAGAACGTTGAAAGATCGTCGTGACAACCAAAATATTTTTGGTGGGGCCATGATTCTGTTGTCAGGTGATTTTCGTCAGACTCTTCCAGTTATTCCCGATCAACTGTTGCTGATGAACTAAATGCATGCCTAAAATCATCGAATTTGTGGCAGTATGTTAAGACACTCCAATTAACAACTTACATGCGAGTATTTTTTCAAAAAGACGAAACTGCAAATGTGTTTGAGAAGCAATTGTTAAACATTGGAAACAATGAAGTTGTAGTGGACATCTTGACCGGATTCATCACATTACCCACAGATTTCTGTCACATCACAGACTCAAAAGAGGAGCTTATTCAGCGTGTTTTCCCAGATATAGCGCAAAATTTCAATAACCATAATTGGCTGGGTGAACGAGCAATATTGGCGGCAAAAAATAAAAATGTCGAGGATCTCAATGCGACCATTCAGAATTTTCTTCCAGGACAGTTGGTTTCCTGCAAATCAGTAAACACCGTTATGAACCAGGATGACGTAGTCAACTATCCCACGGAGTTTTTAAATTCACTGGAATTGTCTGGATTACCACCTCACAATTTTCAGTTAAAAGAAGGATCAGTTGTCATCATGCTGCGTAACATTAATCAACCTCGACTGTGCAATGGAACAAGACTGGCTGTGAAAAAGCTGATGAATAACGTCATTGAGGCAACAATCATAAAAGGAAAAAAAAGGAGAAGATGTCTTGATCCCGCGGATACCGATGATTCCAACGGATTTACCATTCGATTTTAAACGCTTACAATTTCCAGTACGTCTGGCCTTTGCGATGACCATAAATAAATCGCAAGGACAGTCGTTAGAAGTTTGCGGAATCAACTTGGAGTTTCCCTGTTTCGCGCATGGACAATTATACGTCGCGTGTTTGCGCGTCGGAAAACCGTCTTCTTTGTTTATTTACGCACCACAAAACAAAACAAAAAGTTTATGAGAAAGCTTTAAATTGATTAACAGACTGTATCAACTTCATGCTTCATTAAAAAAATGCTTTTTTATTAAATACGGATTTGTTTTGTTCGTTTTAAGATTATTTTATACAAAAGATTAGGTTATTTATTTATCGATTGAGGCAGTACGAAGTCTGCCGGGTCAGCTAGTTGTTCATAAAAAATATTCATAAGTAAAAAAAAACGTCAAAAAAAATCATACAAAATAAAACTAAATATGTTGGCGATACTAAAGATAAAAAATAAAATCAAAGATATAGAAAATCAATTAATTATAATAACAATTTGATTTTTAATTCTGAATAAGCAGAATGCGCAAAGACGTGGAATCTGACTGAACGCACGCAAAAAGCTACATGTTAGAGAGTGGCTGAAGGTCTTCCCGTGATTCAAGAGAGACACTCAGATCGGCTAGAGCAAATAGAAGCACCCTGCAGCTGACGGGAGGTAGTCCTAGCACGGTCTTTGGCAATCGGGCTTTCAGCTACGCTGCACCAATGGCCTGGAACTCACTACCTGAAAGCATAAGAGAGCTTAAAGCGGAGGCATCCTTCAGAAGCAGACTCAAGACCCACCTTCTACTCAGAGAGGCAAAGAAGCGCTTTTGGAATGATCATTCGGTCATAAAAGAGCACTATACAAATACTAATATAATAATAATAATAAATAAGGTGCATCAGTTAGATGTTAAATAGACCTAAGTCTAAGGCTGCGAAATTAGTATTCTACAGCGAGTCTCGAATTGCCTTCTTTGATAACACGTTGCTTACCACGAAATACGTGGGATGAGTGCCCTTACCGTGTCCATGGTGTCCTTGCGAGCTCCCTTCTTCGGTGGTTGGATGATGACCGTGTTGACCGTGGCCGGCAAACCTCGCCGGAGAAGTCTGAAGGCAGCTACCTGCTAGATTTGGAGATCCAGTGGGAGGACTCCACCTAGCACTGGGGGAGCAATGTTGGAGACGGTTCGGTAGCACTTCGTGAGCATAATTAAAGCCGGTCTCTGGCTAGCAACAAGTTCTTTTCGTGTCGTAGTAGGCTTGCATCTTTCCGCCCAGCACACAGCCGCATTAGTAGCCGTACCTAGGAACATTGAATCGTAGACGATGCGCAGTGCGTGACCTCTCAGACCCCAGTCAGTATGCGAAAGGCTTGCTATCTTACCAAACGCGTTGCAGGGCTTGGTCGTTATCCGATGTATATGTGCGTCAAAAGAAAGCTTGGAGTCCAGGGTGATCCCGAGGTAGACCACAGACTGGGCAAACTTGATCCTGGACCCCTGGAAACGAATTACGGGAGGGCGATGTGGATCGAGTCTACCTTTGAAGAGGATGGCTTCAGTTTTGTGTGGGGCAAAGGAGAGTTTGTTATTCCTACCCCAATTGGCGATAGACTCAAGGGATAGAAACTCAATTTTGGGACGGGATTTCGCTTCCACGGTCAGTAGGGCGTCGTCAGCGTAGGCTCGTAGTTTGCAGCCGGGTGGCAGCGGTAGGGAGAGCAAGTCATGGTAGGGAGAGCAAGTCTTACCCATAAAATAAAGGTCACCCAGCGTGCTATGGAGAGATCTATTCTCGGAGTGTCGCTAAAAGATAAAATCCAAAACGAGGAAATACGCACAAGAACTCAAGTAGTGGATGCTACCCAACGAATAGGCACACTCAAGTGGCAATGAGCAGGACATATCTGTCGAAGAGATGATGGTCGATGCGGAAGAAAAGTATTGGAATGGCACCCAAGAATTGGCAAACGAAGCATTGGCCGACCCCTGCGAGATGGACTGACGACATAAGAAGAATAGCTGGAGTGACCTGGATGCGGAAGGCTGAGGATCGAAGAGGATGGAGACTCATGCGGGAGGCTTACGTTCAACAGTAGATGGATACAGGCTGATGATTACATTATGGATAGCTCTTGGCTATTTTACTAATGTGGTTGGACTATGTTATATTTGATTCATTGTGCGGCCATATTCGTAATATTAACCGAGAGCAAAGACATCATTGATTAAATAACTTCTTAGGTTTTTACGGCCAGATTTGATATTGTGGCTTTTGGGTTTAGCCATGGGTTGCAAATTTAGTTGTGAGTTGGTGTCAGGTTATCTTATATCACGATTGTCATTGTTATCTCCATCAAATCAACAACTAAATCATCAATCCTGAAGAAGACCCCTGCAATGGCCGTCGAAAAATTCTACTGTGTTTTGAGATAAAGTTGTAAATAACTTATTTATTTATACAAGTTTTACCCTACTTAATTTCAGAAGACGGTGAAAAAATACATCTAATCTTAGCTATTTTCAAAAAATAATTCCGCAAGAAACTGTTTTTTTTTTTTTGTAATTATTTGATAAATTGTGTACAGGTCATTACATTCACATACTAACTAATAACATGTCCACCCATAGGAGCTTCAGTGACTTCTCTTCCTGAAGCCGTATGTGACTTCAACCATCGCCGGAACTGCAAGGTCTGACCTTCACCGCCGAGATTTACCTGCCCTCTTGTCACCAGCTAACTTGCTAAATAGTTAGTAAATCAAATTATTATGTCCCTATTTTTTTTGTTATTCAGTCTCAATCATGAACCATACTTATATTTCCTTAGATCATACCTGCATAACATCAGATGCCAATAAAATCTTGTTGATGTTACGCTCATTCAGATTACACTCAGTAGAAATTAATAAATCCAGTAGAAATAAATAAACCATTACTTTAACATGGTGGTGAAAAGTAATTTTCACCACCATGTTACACCATATTAATTTAACAAATAAATTCGTTAAATTCGTATAGTTTTTCTGCCCCTTTCTGAAAACCTCGAACTTTTCATTGGTCGTTATCGATATGTTTCAGTATGGCATTATCGGTTGAGGAGGAACATACTTTAAAATGATCAACCTCATTTCAGTATATGTATATAATCGTGTCGGAAACAACAGGATCAGATCCTGTCTGCCCAGAAGTGGGCGACGTCGATGGCGTTACTTCTGGCCATCATCAGGTCTTCTTGGGTGCAGCTATTCGGGCACAGCGCACACTCCAGAAGGTGTGACAGGGTCTGCTCCACGCCGCAGTCACATTCAGTCGGTCCGCTGTAAAACTGCCAGGCTTTCATTTGTGTCCTCGTCTTGCATACTCCGGTCCGAAGTCTGTTAAGGGACCTCCATATATTCCACCCTTGGTCATGTCCAGGGGCTACATGTTCAGCCGCAGGGTGGCCTCAGGTATCACCAGTTCCGTTGTCGACTGTAGGAAACTTCTTCTTGATTTGAGCCGTGTGGTTATCTTTTGATACCCAAACATAGGATGGAGTGCGTCGTGGGTTGCTTTGATGAGCTCCTTCTTGGTTGTAACTTCTCGCATTTCTCTCATTTCAGTTATACAAAGGAAAATCATTTTGTTAGAGAAGATGTTGTCATTTGTCATTGTTGTATCGAAGCAATATGTTCGATTTGTATTTATTTATTATTTAACATGATTTCTCTTTCGGTCATCATTATTGTTGTTTGATTGTTGTCTTTGTTGTTATGACTTTTTTTATGTTGTAGATATTATTTTGGGTGCAGATTTAAATTTTTAAATTTGTAAATATATTACGAGATACTCCCTCGTCGTACACAAGAACTTAGTTTTTAATTGGCGAGGTTATTGAATGGATTGGAAAATAAATATCTTTAAAATTGTTCTATAAATACGAGTATAATTAAGTGTGGAACTTTGTAAAATGACTTTTGTGAATAAATAAAGGCCTGTATTTCTTTGTTAAGTAACTAATTCAAGGTTGTGGGAGTAAGTAAAGTCAATTGGCAGTAAATAAAATTAATCGGCAGTAGACTAAATAAATTGGCAGTATCCACTGTGTCAGTATGAATGTGGTCAGTTATAAAATTAAAATGGCAGTAATAAATTCAATATTGGTAAAAAAAAAAATTAACCCATAAAATGGAAACCTAACTTATTATTAATTACCATTCGTAAATTATTTTCTGTCAATTTATTCTTTCTCTACTGCCGAAGGATATTTTTCTACTGTCGAATGATTATTTTGTACTTATCTTTTTAGGCATTTATTACTGACCGGTTGCTATATAATTACTGCCAATTGTTGAATTAAATACAGCCAAAAAATAATTGCCATAAATAAATAAATTGCAAACTGTTGATTAGTATCAATGTATTGTTATGAAAAATTAAGCAAGTCATATAATATTAATTAAGCGCTTATATTATTGTATCAAATACGTTTTTGTAATAGAAAATATGTTGTGTGTTTTATTGTTTTTTCAACAGGTTATCAAAATCCAATACGGAGGCGAACGAATAATTTCACTGTGCTTTGAGATATAGTGGTCAATAACTTATTTATTTTTACAAGTTTGTCACTACTAAATTTCAGAAAACGGTGAAAAAATTGCATCTCATCTAGACAATTTTCAAAAAATAATTCAGCAAGAACTGAGGAAACAGTTTTTTTTGCATTTATTTTCTGTTTTTTTTTTATAATTATTTTATAAATTGTAAATATGTCATTGCATTCACTTACTAACTAATAACATGTATACTTGATTTAAATATTTACAAATCATTGATATTTTTAATAAAATATAATATATTAATAAATAAATAGCATCGCAGATATTTCATCATTTTGCCGGCGGTCATAGCTCAATGGTCAAAGCGTTTGCTTTGCAAGCCAAAAGTCATGGGTTCGATCCCCGATGGAGACTAAAAAAAAAAAGGATTTTTAATCGTTTTCTGAGCTCTAAAATACCCCGGTTTGTGTGAATTTGATCCATCACCCTTAAAAAGCCAGTCATTGCCTATTAATTAAAATTGGTGGTAGACGAAAGTCGTCCCGTGAAGACCACCCATTCATAGTAAATTCCTGTAATAATAAAGAATGATGCGTGAATCTCGGGCTGTAGACAGAAAAATATCGGTAGAAGCGGGATCCGAACCGCGGGCCTTGGAACCAACCTTTGCCCGTATATGCGTATAAAGCTTTGATGCGTATAAAGAATTTGATTTGATGGTATGTGTATATTTAATTTTTTTTTTTTTTTATTTAATCAAATATAATAGGATACATTTAAGATTTTTTTGATAGTATTACAATCATTTTTTTTTTATTTTTTTTTTTTTTTGGAAATTTCCACGCCATAAAAGGTAGATCTTGTGTGTGGCGTGGGATTCATCTTTTGATTTAAGTGTTGTATAATTTATATTATTATTTTTTTACATTTTTTACATAATAACATATTTTATTTTTTTTTAGAATATAAAATAATATCATTCATATTTATAAATTTTTTATAATCGAAGTGACAATTTCAGCATCATTTACATATATATTTCGATTCTTTAATAGCCTCGACCCATGTAAGTCTCAATTTCCACCAGACACCTTTTAATGAACTTAATATAATCAATACCTTTTTAACAATATAAATATTTTATACAATTTATATAAATTCTATACTTATTATGCTTGGATCATATACATACAATTACTACTTATTACCTTGCTTGAATCATATACAGAGAGGTTTACATTAGTATCATTTTAATAATAGTAACATTATAATGTAATCAAAAAATTATATATATATCATTTATTTCTCATTTTTGTACAATTACGTCAGATCTGATTTTTTATTTTTGAAGAACCGTTTTACCCTTTTATTCATTATTTTCATGTCACTGATCGCTTTTATTTCCGGAGGAAGATTGTTGAAATTCACTATTCCGTTGTATTTGTAACCATTCTTTGCATGTTGTGTGTTAAATTTTGGTATAAGTAGATTATGTATATACCTAGCAGAGTGATGAGTGTTCCAGTTTTCAATTCTCCTTTCTTTTATTGTCTGTAGAACAGTGTATTTTTTGGTATAATGAATCTACCGTTGGCACTTTAAATTCATTGAATAGGCTTTCTGTTGGGTATGTGGGAGGTTTTTTTTAATATGATTTTGATGATAAGTTTTTGTACAGTTCTAATGGGGTTGGTGATATTTAGGTATGTTCCTCCCCAGCCGACAATGCCATATTGCAGTTGAGATTGGACAATGGAGTAGTAAACCATTTTTAAATCTGCTCTAGATAGGATGTTTCTTAGTCTAATGAATATGTAGATGCATTTGCGTATACGTTTCACTAGTTCGGCTGTGTGCATGTTCCATTTTAAGTTACTGTCAATTAATATACCCAGGTATTTTATTTTTTCTGTGGATTTGATCATTGAGCAGGTTTTTTCACAGTTAGAATTATTACATCCAGGGCAACGTATATAATAATTTAATTACAAATAATATTTTTATATAGTCAATGATTTATAAAAGAAAATTAGAATATTGAAAAAATTAAAAATAATATTCTAATAAATATTTAATCCATAAAATAATGTCACCTGGAGACAATATCAAGAAGGTAAAATTGTTTATCAGTAACACAGGTAAGTGACTGGTTGTAAAGTTCGCGTAGGACCTACAAGAAGTTGTTTCTCATCCATTCAATCTATAGTTCGGTTCGAGACTCGAGTGGTACTTACTAAAATAAATAGACTGTCTGAAAGTAATAATATTAAAAAATCTTGTGAATATATACTATACAGACATCTATCGTCATACGATGATAACAATGGTATAAATACAAGTTCTAACGCATGTCAGCTCAGGCGGAGAAATAGCTGAGGGGGTTAAGCGGTATATAAAGACCTGGGCAAAGGTTGGTTCCATGGCCCGCGGTTCGCGTCCCGCTTCTGCCGATATTTTTCTGACTGAATTGATGCGTATAAAGAATTCGATGTATAGTATGTGTATATTTAACTACTAATAACTTTATTAAATAGCTAGCGTGTACCCGGCATGCGTTGCAATACCACTCAAAAAAGGAACCACGAGTTTATGGAAGCGCCTCGTCAGGTGCCTTTGGCCTATTGATAGGATAAGTCAGATTTAGGCAAAGCTGGAGCCTTTCAGAAACGATAAGTTTAGGTTATGTTACTACAGTGTGTAAATCGCTTTACGTTTGGGTGATATAGTGGATTTCACAGTGAATATTACACTTTGAAGTTCACTTTTAAAAAATAAAGGAAAATCGGTTGACATAATATTATCTGAAGTCGATCGGCAATTGGAATTCCACAATTTACTCTTGTTATCTCAAACACGATTTATATCTTATAATTATTTAAATTCATTCTATCATGCGACATAATATATAAAAGACAAACTATCGGTACAAATACATGCATTTAAATACTTTATTAGACCCTGTCACACCTTCTGGAGTGTGCGCTGTGCCCGAATAGCTGCACCCAGGAAGACCTGATGATGGGCAGAAGTAACGCCATCGACGTCGCCCACTTCTGGGCAGACAGGATCTGACCCTGTTGTTTCCGACACGATTATATATAATACTTTATTCTAAAATCGAATTTCGTTTCAGAATATTCAGTACCTTACGTAGGTACCTACTTAAAGTACCTACAGTTCTTGATTTGATTATTAAGAAGAAAAGGTGAGTGGGTACCTACTTTAAAAAAAATTACATATTTTTTTATTTAAAATACCGATAGTATGTTATTATTATCACAAATGTCAATTTTAAATTTTAAATAAATTTAACAATAAAAAACACATCTTATGGATTAACTATTCAATAACAATAAAAATCAAACAACGCAACTAAAATGTAATATTTTACCGAATGCAAGATTAAATAAAGAAATATATATTCCAAGTAAATTAATACAGAAATAATAATTTTCACAAAATAAAAATGTAATATATAATTGGATTATGATTTAAGTAAAAATTAAATGCAAATGGATTCAATCTCATTAGATTATATAACCTTTAATTGGTTCTTATAACTAACTTTTCGTCATATTATATGTACAAATTGAATTTTTGTTTTCAAAACACTGAATTTCATTTCACAAACGAAAACATCCTCGTATAGTAAATCATGGTCACGAAAATAAGGTTAGGAATAAAAAAAAATAGCGACAACAAACATGAATAGAATTCGAATATGTATTTGAAATAGCCGTTCTATATTACTCTTGTTTTACTCTGTATACTTTTAGTATAAAAACACTTTTTTATAAATATTTAATCATTTTTTTGTAATTAAATAAATTTTTGAGTACTGTATTATCTTTATAGTCCTAAAAGCAATATTTTCTGAAAGTTTCATATCGATCGGATGAACGGTGTAAGAGTGTATAAAGGACACACATACAGTCATTCATTTTTATATATAACTAGCGTGTACCCGGCATGCGTTGCAATGCCACTAAAAAAAAAGAAACCGCGAGTTTTTATGGAAACGCCTCGTCGGGAGCCTCTCGCCTTCCGATTGGATAAGTTGGACTTGAGGCGTGACCGGAGCCAATTAGAAACAATAAACTTAGGTTATGTTGTTCTTACCTAAATTTGACAGTGGCGCCCGTATGTGTTTTTATTTATTGGAGTGCTTTTGGATACACAATGTTTTTTTGTTTTTAAGCCATCATTTACAACTGCATCGCGTAAATGAATATACTCTGCGGAACGCAACTTGGTTTGATTTAATCAAATGTAGAGGAGTCGTTCAGTTTCTATTTTCGCGAACATGTATTGATAGAACAAATTTCGACCTTTTAGGATATGATTTTCAGCGTTTTCACGAATCATCAATCGATATGGCACTGATTTTCTTAGTCGTTTCCTCATCTGTTTGTGGATTTCTCAACGGGATGTTGAAATGGTATCCGTCTTCTCCTTGCCAAAATAAAATCGGATATTGCAAACCATAGTACGATCGATGCGTGACTTGATTCTGAGACTTGCTAAACATGACCATTTGTACGATAAGGAATGATTTGCGCTCGGCAGTGGTAGTGATAAGAATTGTACTTTCGTATGTTTGTCTAGAAATGTTTTGATTTACTTGTATCACCCGATACCAACGTTAATAAAGGTTCGGGGGGTGAATCTAATTCTTGCAATTTCAATTTTCCACTCGTGCAGCACATTCCTAGTGTTTCATTTTTAAATTTAAAGGCACTACAATACACGCATAATTTATCAATTTTTCCAATAACAATACTTGGGTGCAGACTGTAATCATAATTAGGATCGTAATGGAAAGCACTATGATTTAAATCAGCATGCAGAGTACGTCTGGTATGATCAACGCGTACTTGATCTGCTTCCAATCTTGCTTCCCGTTGCTCATCTGTTTCATGTGAACGGGTTTAAGCAGTGTGTAACTGCTTCCAATCTTGCTTCCCGTTGCTCATCTGTCCAGATGAACGGGTTTGAGCAGCGTGTACTCGATCTGTTTCCAATCTTGCTCTCCTTTGCTCGACTGTTTCTGAAGCTCGAGATGCCCTTTTCATTCATGCTTGAGTTGTACTCTTGACCTATTGCTTTTCGTTTGGGTGGCATAATTGATTTCACAGTGAATGTTACGTTTTGAAATTCACTTTTGAAAAATATATATATATATTTTTATTTTTTATTTAATCAAATATAAAAAGATACATTTTTACACAGTAATTTACATTCCAATCTTTTTTTTTTCTTTTTTTTTTTTACATTCGCTTACCACACCACTTTAAGATAAGATCTTGTGTGTGGCGTGAGATTCATCTATGATCATCTATGATACTAAAATTGATTGATATAATACTAACATTAAGGTTATCAACTGACAATACTTTAATTAATAATAATTTAATTAATTATAATTAAAAAAATATAATACCTAGTATTTCATAATATCTTTTTAAATTGAAAGCAAAAAAAATATTATTGTATAATGCTGGCTGTCATAGCTCAATGGTAAAGCATTTGCTTTGCAAGCCAAAGGTCGTGGGTTCGATCCCCGACGGAGATTAAAAAAAAAGGATTTTTAATCGATTTCTGAGCTCTAAAATACCCCGGTTGGTGTGAATTTGATCCATCGCCCGTAAAATGTCAGTCAAAGCCTATCAATTAAAATTGGTGGTAGACAAAAGTCATCCCGTGAAGACCACCCATTCATAGTAGATTCCTGTAATAATAAAGGATGATGAGTGAATCTCGGGCTGTAGTCTATGACGTTGGCGGATCAACACTCCACACGCAGCGTTTAGCTATATGCACCATGGTAAGCGTCATAGAATTCCACAGATGAGACAAAAATTACTATCACCATCTGTCGGTATTCTCCTGTATGTGTTTACATAAAAAATAAAAAAATAATAAAAAAATATCTCAATACATTAAAACTAATCACATACCAATTAATTTTTAAAATAACCTTTTTCAATTGTTGTACCCGCACACATATACAACCTGTAAATATGTGTGTACTAATATAGGATCTTGTCCATACCTATATAAGCCACGGCCTGTTTTTATTTTTTCATTATTGAAGATGGTCTTCAGGAAGGCCGAAACATGTAAACATTAAAATAAATTGTTAATCAAAACTAAATATTTTTAATTTATTAATTTTTTACTTTAAATTAATTATTAAATTATGATATAATACTATCCGAAGCCGAACAGCAATTAGAATTCCATAATTAACTCTTTCTACTGTTTATCACACACAATTAATACGTTATATTTATTTTAATTCGATAAACAAAAAAGTCGTCAAAAATTCAAATATTGAAATAGTTTATTCGAAAATCGAATTTTAGTTCTAAATATTCAGTACCTGACGTTAGTTCCTACTTATAATAACTTCAGGTGAGTGAATTGTTATTTACGGCGTTGCCAAGGAAACACAATGTTCTAAATTGGCCGTTCTGTATTACAATAGTCTTGTATGAAAACATGTTTTACGTAAATATTCAATTAATTTTTGTAATTAAATCAAATTTTGAGTATCCTATCTTTTTCCTTTTAGTATCAGCAATAATTCGACAAAGTATTATCGCAATCGGGTTAATGGTGTCGGAATGCATCAAATACACACAGACAGACAGACAGACATTGATTTTTATATATATAGATATATAGATAGAAATGAACAACAAAACACAATCAATAAATACTTACTCTGAAGTCTTCAGCATCCCTTTTTTAGGACCAAATATCACCGTATATTTCAGAAACGACGGATATTTTTCAAAGTACCTATTCATTCATCCAATATGGAATTACGTCTAATCACTTGATTTGAGCCTCTTCAAAGAAAACGATGCAGATCTTGATAAGTCCGGATAATCATCTGATCTACTTTTTAAAAATCACAATATATCGTCTCTTCAAGTCCCAGGCAATTATTCTGGAGGTCGTTGGAAACCATAATATATGTTCTCAGATGATCTTTTGGTGTAAATAATGATTAAATAAAAAGTAAATAATATTTAGAGTGTTACGAACGTCTGATGACGGATAAATAGTAGACTTAAGGTTGTTGATATTTAGCTTCATTTGACTTTGTTTAGCTTCATGTACCTTTATCTATCTTTGTTCATCTAAAACTCATTTGGCTTAAATTCATTTTGCGTCCCGCGATACTGTAAAGGTGATTGACCGAGTCCCTAATAAAGAAACAATCACTTTCGGATGCGGTAATCACTAGCGGGGCACGTTTTATAGATAAAATTCAAGGTCAATAATCTGGTACCGATTTTTGAAAGTACCATTCGAACTCGCTTTGAAGCGCTATCTCCCTCTAGCGTCTATTGGAGAGACAGCTAGACTCTTCGAAACGCGGTCTCTCTCTAGCAACTGTCTATCGACAGCGACACTCTTCACATCATTTCCCGCGTAATCAATCCCAGCTGCAGCCTTTGCACACGCCACACTTCCACACGAAATAGTATAAATAGCGATGTCAACCTCAAAATAAATCAGAGCTAAAAATACTTTCGAGTTTTACTCTCTCCTTCCTGACCTCTGGACCTCGCAGCACTCCCGGCTTCTACAACGGACTTCAACCAGGACTCAGAGCTGGAAGCTGCCAACATCCCAGCCCAAGGAAGCCGACCGGAACACAGCTGCCTTACAACCAGCTGCAGGAAGACGGACTTCGGAGGCGAGGACCCGCGTAGCCGTAAGTAGAGCGGGTTATCAGTCGAGGACGACTGGTCGTCTACATAGAGGTTCTGCATATTCAGATTTTGAGTATCAAATAATATCCTCGCAGCCAGTATTATTTACAAATGTATTATTCTGGAAAATGTATTTTAGCAAATTGCTCATGTACGAGGGTAGTTTGATAATTCAATGAATTTGTGAACCCTATATATTTTTTTGGCAAATAAGCGTTTCTTTTTCTAAACTTGAATCTGTCCCATGCCACTTAAGACTGACAGACCTACCCTTCTTTGATGCATGTTTACCCGAAAAAACTTACTGTCTCAATTGTTTTCTTGTCTCTCATGTGATGTGATGAATCCATGTTTTCTCTACGGTAACGAAATGACGCAAAAACTCGTTCGGATTGCGGCTTTACATCGCCAAATACTCATTTGAAATGGACACGCGGTTTCGCTTATGGTCGATTGTGAGCAATCGCGGCAGCCATCTCACCGATAGGTTTTTCATGTCCAAAAACTAATGTAAAATGTGACGTCCCTGTTCAGTTAAGATACTTACAGCCTCAGAAACTTCACGAGTTTTCATTTTCTGATCGCCCAATATGATTCCATTGATTATATCGACAGTTTCTATGTTACAGCCTCTTGTAAGTGACCTGAACATTCGAATTTTCCTATCGCCGAGCTCTATCCTGACTAAATAGGCGGCCACAGTGAAATCAAATTATTACGCGTGCTTATGAACTAATTAATTATATTGTATAATAAAATAGATTATATGTAAGTATTTTTCTAAACATTACGGCTGAATTATTAAAATATATAGTCGATGAAAATGTTTTTATATTTCTCCTCGCGCTTAAATATACATCGAATGGATTAAAAACTGCCCTTTGACATTCGGCCGCCAGAACTATATGAGGCGGATTAAAATGTCCCACGCTGCTGTAGCGGAGGCTGCTCACAATGCACACACAATGAATATTTGACTCGAGCGTATGGAGCCAACAAACATTTAACTAATTGACTTGAAAATGGCCATCTGACCTGGCTGAAACAAGTCGTCAAAAAAAAATATGTGGAATAAATTCTAAAAAATCTTGTGTGTGGTGAGGGCTTCATCTATGATATCACACAAATAAAATTTTCCACAATACATATATATATACAATATATTTATATATAACTAGCTGACCCGGCAGACTTCGTACTGCCTCAATCGATAAATAAAAGACCTAAGCATTTGTATTAAATAGTCTGTTTTACAGCGGACCGACTGAATGTGACTGCGGCGTGGAGCAGACCCTGTCACACCTTCTGGAGTGTGCGCTGTGCCCGAGTGGCTGCACCCAGGAAGACCTGATGATGGCCAGAAGTAACGCCATCGACGTCGCCCACTTCTGGGCAGACAGGATCTGACCCTGTTGTTTCCGACACGATTATATATATATATATATATATATATATATATATATATATATATATATATATATATATATATATATATATATATATTAAATAGTCTTAAAACAAACAAAACGAATCCGTATATAATAAAAAAAAGATTTTTTGAATGAAGCATGAAGTTTTATTATTATTTTGACATATCATGTTGCTTACTTACAAAACAGAGTTTTCCTGAAATACTGGCTATTTATAAGGCTTAAATTTGATATTGACAGACACACACTGTTATGATACAGTCTGTTAATCAATTTAAAGCTTTCTTAGAAACTTTATTTTTTGTTTTGTTTTGTGGTGCGTAAATAAACAAAGAAGACGGTATAATTGTCCATGCGCGATACAGGGAAACTCCAAGTCGATTCTGCAAACTTCTAACGACTGTCCTTGCGATTTATTTATGGTCATCGCAAAGGCCATACGTCCTGGAAATTGTAAGCGTTTAAATCGAATGATAAATCCGTTGGAATCATCGGTATCCGCGGCATCAAGACATCCTCTCCTTTGTATTTTCCTTTTATGATTGTTGCCTCAATGACGTTATTCATCAGCTTTTTCACAGCTAGTCTTGTTCCATTGCATAGTCGAGGTTAATTGATGTTACGCAGCATGATGACAACTGATCCTACTTTTAACTGCAAGTTGTGAGGTGGTATTCCAGACAATTCCAGTGAATTTAAAACTCCGTGGGATAGTTGACTACGTCATTCTGGTTCATAACGGTGTCGACTGATTTAAAGGAAACCAACTGTCCTGGAAGAAAATTCTGAATGGTCGCATTGAGATCCTCGACATCTTTATTTTCACCGCCAATATTGCTCGTTCACCCAGCCAATTATGGTTATTAAACTTTTGCGCTATATCTGGGAAAACACGCTGAATAAGCTCCTCTTTTGAGTCTGTGATATGACAGAAATCTGTGGGTAATGTGATGAATCCGGTCGAGGTGTCCACTACAACTTTATTATTTCCAATATCTAACAATTGCTTCTCAAACACATTTGCAGTTTCATCTTGTTGCAAAAATACTCGCATGTTAGTTGTTAATTGGAGTGTCTTTACATACTGCCACAAATTCGATGATTTTAGGCATGCATTTAGTTCATCAGCAACAGTTGATCGGGGAATAACTGGAAGAGTCTGACGAAAATCACCTGACAACAGAATCATGGCCCCACCAAAATATTTTGGTTGTCACGAAGATCTTTCAACGTTCTGTCCAGTGCCTCCAGTGACCTTTTATGGGCCATTGTACATTCATCCCAAACAATCAATTTGCATACCTGTAGGATCTTGGCCATTGCGCTATTTTTTGGCGATGTTGCAATTGGTGTTTCGGTGATTTTCATGTTTAATGGTAATTTCAAGGCAGAATGTGCAGTTCGCCCGCCTTCTAGCAGAGTCGCAGCTATTCCAGATGAAGCCAACGCTAGAGCAACATCATTTCGCGATCTAATCCTCGCCAAAAGCAATGAAATTAAGAACGTTTTTCCGGTT
>JAGTXR010000552.1:0-22191 GCA_022606575.1 Glossosoma conforme
CTGTCCGTTACAGATGTAGCAACAGCAAAACACGACCAAAGGATCACGCGGCTGCCGCAAACAACATCCGGAAACTTCCGGTCATTCGCAATAAGTCCCGGACTCCATACACAATCAGCAGCACTGTCTGCATAAGCGGGACGGCTTTTTTTTTCGTGTAAACACATACAGGAGAAAACCGACAGATGGTGATTGTAATTCTGAAGTCTCATCTGTGGAAATCTATGACGCTTACCATGCTACATATGACTAAACGCTGCATGAGGAGTGTTAATCCACCAACTTCATAGACTACAGCCCGAGATTCACGCATCATCCCTTATTATTTTAGGAATTTACTATGAATGGGTGGTCTGTACGGGACGACTTTTGTCTACCACCAACTTTAATTCATAAGCTATGCCAGGCATTTTACGAGTGAGGGTTCAAAATCACACCAAACGGGGGTATTTGAGAGCTCAGAAATCGATTAAAAATATTTTTTTTAATTTCCATTGGGAATCGAACCCACGACCTTTGACTTGCAAAGCAAACGTTTTGACCATTGAGCTATACCCGCCAGGTACTACAGCGGCCATCTTTATTTCTATGTCTTATATTCAATCAAAATAACATATTTAGCTTTACAAATACCTGTACTCTATCGTAACATTATTCAGTTAGTGTAGTTTTATTTTCAAACTACACTATAATCGATTGCTTTCATAGTATTGGGATAATGCGCTGGGAAAATTTCTCGTTCATCTCTTGTAACACTGCACCGCCTTAAATAAATAAGTTACCCGCTTGTTAATTATACTGTGAAACCCCATCAATGAAGTAAGAAAAGAAAAAATCATTTTAGAATGAGCTTCTCAAAGTATATTCACTGCAAACTTGTATAACCTCTATCTACAAACTTACATAAAGCACATTTCTATGCGTATTTTTTTTTTATAAACACATACAGGAAAATACTGACAGATGGTGATGTTTATGACAGTTGCTACGTTTAATGTTGGTGCAACTGTCATCTTTAATTCGCTTTTTTGCCGCGATCATTGGTAGCGCGGCAAAAACTTAATTTTAACTTCCCACCAATTATTGTTTTGTTTTTGGGTCATCTTCGAATCATGATCAAACGGCCAGCAGGTGGGTTCATAGCTGAAACCAACACTTGCAAGTATTGCTACAAGTATTGCAGCAAGTATTGCAGCAAGTATTACTTTTTTTTATGTATAAACATACAGGAGAATACCGACGGATAGTAATAGTAATTTTGAAGTCTAATCTGTGAAATTCTATGACGCTTACCACGGTGCGCATGGCTAAGCGCTGCATGTGGAGTGTTGATCCGCCAATGAATTACACAACAGTTGGAGATTCAGGCATCATCCTTATTATTACAGGTATTTACTATGAATGGGTGGTCGGTCTTCATGGGATGACTTTAGTCTACCACAAATTTTGATTAATAGGCTATGACGGGCATTTTACAAGTGAGGAATCAAATTTACAATAACCGGAGGTAATATAGAGCTCAGAAATCTATTAAAAATATATATTTTTAAATCTCTTTCGAGGATTGAACCAACGACCTTTGGCTTGCCAGGCAAACGCTTTGAACACTGAACTATACTCGCCGGCTAATACTTTTATTGTATGGAAAAAATAGCACATATACTTAAAATCATAAATTATTGAAACACTGACGTAAATTTTGTTCGCGTATTATTTAAAGTTATTATCATGGTCGCTGCTCCTCTGAACTAAAATAATTAATTTCCCCTGCAATACCTAATTGACAAAATTATCACACACTTGCACATCCATCATCATTTTCATGTCCACAGTCCTCGCCTCATGCCATGTCAACTCCGTCTTCGAAGAAAAGGGACGAGACATAAGATGAAGCTAGTAAGCCGAAATAAAATGTTTTTTAGGCTTCACTTAAGATTTCATCCACAGCTAGCAGCACTCAACCACCCAATGTTACCAAAAACACAATTGGCAATAAATAAATTTGACTTAAATTATTAATAATAAAAATGATAATGATTAAAATTAATTAATTAGGGTTGCGGAGGACCGAGAGGAATGGAGATCGAGATGCAAGATTCTGTTGCTGCAAACCAATCCACCGGATTGATACTACGAAGGAGATTGGCTATAGGTCAGCGGTTTCCAAACTGGGAGGCGCGCCTCCCAGGGGAGGCGCGGGCTATGGCCAGGGTAGGCGCCAAAAACATTCTAAGAAATAAAAAAATTCATACCATAATCTTTACGAATAAATAAAACTTTGTAACATATCAGTAAAAATTCGGTTAATGAATGTTTATTTTTCTTACAATTTTATATATTTAATTCCTTTGTATGTATGTATGTAAATACATGGGTATGTATTATATTAATATATAATAATTATCTGGAGGTACAGATTTTGAAAATGGTGCCTTTGCAAACGCTATTGTTCGGTAATGCACAAAACGATCGCTAATTGCATTACATGAAAACATAACCTCAACATTAAATGTCTTTCGCAGCTAAAGAATCAACTGAAGCGTATTGTAGGGGTGTGATAGTGTTTTTATCGGAATTTCTTTTGATTTTATCGAAAATTTTCGTTAGTATTATTTTATAATTATATTTAATTATTAATTTTTCTAAATTATATCAATCAAATATTTTTTTGCCGAATGGATAAATTTCTGAGGGGTTATAAGAGAAAAGTAGACAATTATGAAGATACTGAAGCTGATACAAACGGTAATAAAAGAAAAAAAGAGCAAGGAGGTACAGCTTCCAAGAAAAGATTCATATGTACGTACATGTTCGTATTTAGTTTGGTTTTGCTAAAACATGCAAAACCTTGTTATTGTTCTGTTAATTGTATGTAATTATAATATTATTTTTTTAAATAAATTTATTATTATTTAAATCGTGTCTATATTAGTATTGGTATTAAAATATTAAAAATATATTAAAAATTATATATATTAAAAAAATAAAAGTAGGGAGGGAGGGAGGCGCGAAGAAAAAAAAATATTTTTAGGGAGGCGTGGTAGCATAAAGTTTGGAAACCGTTGCTAGAGGTCCAATGCAACCCATAAACACTGTAACAATCAATGCCTTGTTCCATTAGTAAATATCGCATGACCGCTAAACACATAAATATTATTGTTTTGACTGCTGAGCGCCATTGTCCCCAGACTAACCATACGATTTGGGAGGTCCAACTCCAGTGGTATAAATACAGGACCAGCTTTAGACCCTGTGGCACCCAAGGACAATTTTTTGTAGCGCCCCAAATTCTTTACATTTAAACGTATATAAGAAAGTTTGGTTGCCCTCGGCGCCCTTAGCTTATTCGACACCCTGGGGCACCGACCCTCTTCGCCACCCCCTCAACCGGCAGTGTATAAATATAACGACCAATATATGAACAAGAAGCTTAAAATTTAATCAATTTTAAGAAACCGTTTTGATATTTAATTTAATATAATTAAAACTAATTATATTTCAGGTAATTAAACATTTTTCATATCTTCTTTATGGTACATGTCCAAAGTGTTAAATTTTATAACTATTTTTAGTAATTTAATTCCATACTTTAACGCCATACTCCTGTATCACTTCAGATAAAAATTAACGTATTTTTTTAAATGTGTTAAGTGCGGACTCGGCTGCCTTTTATTCAAAACTTCATAGAGGGATCTAAACACAACAGTAACTTTTTGTCTCAGTATGCTCTACTTTCGTCGTGAAACAATTCCATTAAAGTTGTATATAATACTATTAAAGAGGAACAAAGCTACCAAATTACATACAAAACCAAAAACAGAAGACCCTGATTATTAAAAGCAAAAATTAAAATTTTCTGTAATTGTTAATAATTTTTATATATAAGATACAAAATATATGTAAGAAAGAGACACAACAGCGTTTTATTTTCTGAATAAATATTAAGTTTTCAAAAGCTTCTTTTGGCATTCATACAAAAATTTATATTAAAACTTCAACATAAAGTTGCTATTAGAAAACATTGCCTGATAACAATAAATTTTATTGTGAGAGTTAAAGACCAAATAACATTAGAATAGAGAGTGAGCCGATTACATTTCGAAATTATATTTTTTCTCATACATAGCCACGGACATCCTAATATATATTTTTGTACCGTGTGGCTGTATAACGCAATAATGAAACACAAATTGCCAACCATGCAGCGCCTATATCGTACCTTTTCATAATTTTTAATATATTACTAATACAATCGTATAATAGGTTTTGAAAACAGTTGCCTGCGAAGAATACTAAGGGTAAAATAAGTAAACTTCGTGAAGAATGACTAGGTGAGAAAGCGGACAAGGCAGCCATCTCCATACTGCAATCCGTCAAGAGATGAATATGTTCCTGGCTGAGACATTATATTATTCTAACATAGTTTTTTGCGTCATATTAGATTTTGCAAGAGAACATAAACAATAGCTATCTATCTTCAAGCACCCGGGCTCGCGTCGTCCTGGAAAGTCATCAGAAAATATAAATAGAATATCATTTGGGGGAGCTGCAGGAGGCAGAGCTTTATAGCGGTATTTCCAGACAACCATATGCTTCAGTTAGGAGAGCGGACGTGATGACGATGAGGATTTTTGTTTTTTTCGATTGTTGAACAAATCAGACATTGTATTCCAGCCGAGCCCTTACGGTCGCATGCCAAAAACATTGGTTATCTTCCACGAAAGGTCGAACTACCTTTCTGCTCTTCCCAGACATTAACTTCAGACTAACTGCCAAATGGATAAGCCCTGACCACTGGTCTACCCAACTAATGACTGGGCACGGTGCTTTTAATGCCAGATTCTACTCATTTAATATAGTTTCAAGCCCTAGTTGCCCCTGTGGTGCTCCCTTCCAGACCTCGGAGCACATTCTCTGAGACTGTCAGTTCCTCTTGTAAGAAAAAGGAGTCCTTTTCGAAGGAATCGCCTCGGCTCTATCGGACATGCAGGCTTTGTAGCCACAAAAAAAATTAACGAATTATTGCTCTTATTTTCAGTAAGAGAATTTATCTTTCATCTACATCTCTTTACAGTCCGTGAATGCGATTCTAATCCCTTTCACGGGTTCTTTAGTTTAGCACTTCTGTGCAGTGGCCACAATTGTTCAGAAGGGACTCCCACTGGACTTATGAGTTGCTAACTAATTATCATAATCTGAATGAGTGCATCATCAAGGAGACTTGTCCTCCGGTGTGATGGCTAGTAAAGTCCAGTCCAGTCGAACGAATCTAAGAATTTCAAAACGTTTTAAAATAATATCTCGTGAGCTGGCAACACCGGAAGCTTGCTCGCTGCAACGCTAACAAATGACTTTAAATTTTTTTTTTACAAAAAACTTTTTTTTCTTTAATATAATATCACTTATACGATGGTCTTCTTCACGATATATTGGAGGGGATGGTCGAGGGTAGAAACTGTAGAGGTCAGCATTTAGACGGGAGTATTTGCAGCAAGTTTTCGAGGACATGAATTGTAGCGCTTATGTTGAGCTGAAAAGGGTTGCGGAGGACCGAGAGGAATGGAGATCGAGATGCAAGATTCTGTTCCTGCAAACCAATCCACCGGATTGATACTACGAAGAAGAATAACACTTTATATGTGATCCTTTAAAAAAAAGCATATAATCCACAAATTTGCTACGAATATATATATCACTGACTTTGGGAATTTCACCATATGTTTTAATGTGTGAAAAAAGGTTTCTCCGTGTGAATAATAAGTGAATGAGTGTTTTTAAGCTTATTTTAATTATCAAATTTCATTTTATATCTCCAAGCGTTCGCAATAGTAAAAATTCTTTTATTTTCACTATGGAGAAAAATACAAAGTCCGCCGTTTCGACATACGCCCTACATGAAGGAAGCGCATGTAATGTGAAAACACTACACGAGACCCGGGCAAGAGAAATGAGAGACATTGCGGACAGAGGGTAGGACAAATACCCTATAATTTAAAACATTAAACCATTCTATGTAACGTCGTCATGCATAAAAAGAAGACAAGAGGCCCTTGAGATGTGGTCATACAGGAGAATTCTCGGAATTTCCTGTAAAGACCACGTCACGAACAATGAGTTTGACAGCATAATCAAGGAAGGTAGGCACCTAGTAAAAACCATCTCAGAGAGGCGAGCCCGATGGATCGCTCACATCATGCACAACGATGGCCTTCTTTACGACATTGTGGAAGGGATAGTTGAGGGTAGAAACTGCAGAGGGCGCCCTAGACGGGAGAATTTGCAGCAAGTGTTCTAGGATATGAGTTGGAGTTCTTATGCTGAGCCAAAGAGGATTACAGATGATCAAAAAGAGTGGAGATCGAGATGCAAGGTTTTGTTACTGCAAACCAATCTGCCGGATTGATATTACGAAGAAGATGTGTCAATCTCATGTTGTCTTGAATGTAAATAAATCATCATATTTGTATTATCGTTAGCATATATAAATTCACTGTAAAATATTTTTTATGAATTTTAAAATTCATCTGAGAACCTCAGACCGCTGGTTCTTGCACTGTTATACATTTTTTCCATATAGGTCGTCGTCTCGAGACAAAACTGACATGAATGAGGCGAGCACCATTGAAGCTAATAGAGATTTGTGGCGGCAGTTTGTGACGACGATATGCTCCAATTGATGATGGAGTATCCGGAAAATATATATTTAAGTTTTTTTTTTGTCTTTTTAGTGACTGTGGAATGATATTTGTCGTGGTCATTCCTTACAATATTAAAAACATCATTATGTAAAATAATAAAAACAATACTGTTTTAATTCCTAAAGGAAGCATTTTTTACATTGATTTATATTTTATATTTAGACATTACAAAATTATGTAGTCTTACGAAAAACTGTTAGTTTAAAACCATAACCATTCATTACGGCTCGGTTTGAATACAAATTATATTGTGAATTATAAAACTAATATTTGAAGCATAAATGTACTTATCTGGTCTTTTTTCATATATCACATTGGTTCTTGTGTTTTATAATGTATAAAATAATAAAATTATAAATTATAAATAACTTCTTTGGTTTTCACGGCTAGATTTGTTATTGTGGCTTTTGGGTTTAGCCGTGTGTGGCGAAATTCCTTCAACCAATATTTCGACCGTCATTGCAGGGGTCTTCTTCAGGATTGATGATTTTTTTAAGTTGTGAGTTAGTGTCAGATTATCTTTTTTTTTTCAAGCTCTCATAAATGTACAAAAATTAAATTAATTTATATTTTAAGTTTTAATTATTTTTAATTTATTTCATTTTTAAAATAACAAATTAAATGTTAAATTTTTTAAATAACGTTTTTAACATATTTTTAAATAAATATTAATTTATTCTTCATTTTTTTATCACGCGCCGGCACTGATCGCTTGAATGTCCTTGGCCTCAGCAAAGAGTGAATGCACATAAGTATAACCCAGATAAAGAAACCTTTTGGAATTTACGCCCGCCTGGCAACACCAAGGACCAACAAAACTGGAAAAGTATCTCCAGGACCCAGAAAATAAAGAATATATTTTTTATACTAGTATAAGCACATACAAGAAAATACCTCCAGACTTTGATGGAGATAAATCTCATTTCTAGGATTAATATATATGATTTATTGGAAACCTAAAGCAAGACTTCTTCTTCGTAGTATCAATCCGGTGGATTGGTTTGCAGCAACAGAATCTTGCATCTCGATCTCCATTCCTCTCGGTCCTCCGCAACCCCTTTTAGCTCAGCATAAGCGCTACAATTCATGTCCTCGAATACTTGAGAATTTTGGCTTTTTATTGAAAGCTAGCCTTGCTTGATGTATTCGACTGTTGACTTCTCTTTTTGTTCTGCCATCCCAGGTGATTGTACTTCCAAGGTATACAAATTCTTTTGCATCTTTTAGGGGTACACCTAGCATTGATATGTTAATTTTCTGCTGCTCATTGCGGCTTACTCTCATGACTTTGGTTTTTGTGCTGTTTATCTTCATATTGTAGTTGGAATTAAATATGTTTTCCATGGATGTCAGCGCTTCCGTGAGTTCATATTCAGTATCAGCAATCAGAGCAATGTCGTCAGCAAACCTTATCATATCAATCTTTTGGCCATGTATTTTAACCCCCTCTCTATGGTCCATTTTTTCCCTGATGTTATTAATTGCATTTTGTATGTATACGTTGAAGAGTACAGGCGACAGAGAGCATCCTTGTCTCACCCCTTGGCGTATTTTTGCTTCCTTTTGGACATTTCCAAGTGATATTATGGCAGCTTCTTCTTTGTGAAGTGAAAATATGAGTCTTCGTTCCTTGTATTTGACTGCAATTTCTTTCATAATATCGAAGAGCCTCTCCCAAAAGCAAGACTAAGCACTGTAAAATGTATGTCATGACGGAATCAAAACTATGATATTGATACTTACCATTCAATGGATTTTTCATTTTGATATTGAAATAATATCCATCTTCTCTTTGCCAAAACATCAGTGGGTATTGCAACGTGTCATATGAACGATGTGTTTCGGATATCTGTTGCAGTTGCCCAGTATCCCGACGTGTGTTCCAGATGGTCGTTTATCCGCTCTGATCACGACTTTGTAGTCATCATTTGGCTTGCGCTCCAAAGCACTCTTGAAAAGCCTGACCAACGCATGATGTTCATGAAGTAGTTGCTGCAGATCTTGAACAATTGGTCTTTTCATTCCTGCATTGATTTGACGTCAATCAAGTTGTTCCTCCATGTTGCCCATGAAGTATATTTGTAAAAAATTATGCTGTGCATCTTCGAGAGGTTGCAATGATCTGATTTGGTGTTGAATTTGTCCTTGTATCTACAAAATCAAAAGCAAATACATTGTTACTGATTTATAAACACTTTTTGTAGAATTAGCATACATAATACAAAGGAATAAGTATAGTATGTTATTTTGTTACTGTATTGTGTGTACAAAAGTACAAAAATAAATAAATAAATACCTTGATTGTCGGATTATCGTTCTTGGATACCCCCACGTGTTATTGTTCTTCCTCAGTCCTTTCATTCGCAATGTTTCGATTCCTAGTTGCACAATGGCTTTGTTGTGAAAGATTCGTTCGTTTTGGTCGTGGTCGTTTCATTGAAGTGCTCTTTGGTAAACCACATTTTTTGTTTTTTGGTCTGACGTTAACACAAACAAAGCGGATGGTTTCCCAACTCGTGAACACGCAACGTATAGCTGCCCATGTGAAAAACAATGATTTTCTAAGTTTATCCCGGAAACACTAAGCGATTGGCCTTGCGACTTGTTAATTGTCATTGCGAACGCAAGGCGAACTGGAAATTGCAATCGTTTGAAGTCAAACGGAAGATCAGTCGGAATCATTGGTATTCGAGGAATACATACATTTTCACCTGCGTACTTTCCATTAATAATGGTTGCCTCAATCAAATTCGGCATAAGTCTTTTCACCGCAAATCAGAACAATGGTTTCAGTGGCTGTGGTGGTGTAAGTAATGGATCCAGTTTGACTTTTCCACTTGCGCAGCACAATCCAGCCATTTCTCTTTTGAACTTTAACGCATTGCAATATCGGCATACAGTCGTCATTGGCCCAATATCTAAATTGTCATCATCACTGTTGTTTGCAGTGGGATCATAATGGAATGCCAAGCGATTGTATGATACCAATGATCTTCGCGTGCTCACGCGTTGTCTCAATCTGGCATTTTCTCTTATTATATTTTGTCTTTCTTCGCTTAAGTTCTGTGAATACACTTTTTGCTGGCTTACATGTCTAGTGCGGCGGCCGATGTTCGCACGTCATCCTCTCGGCATCTTGGACTACGGACAGACTGGTGAATTTAACCTCAAATGCACGATCCACATAATTTACACAGTTCAACTTACCACCTTAAGGACAAATGCCTGCTTTGCACAATACAGGTGGTTGATTTGATGGTTTCCAATTGAACTGTTAGGAAACGAATAACTTTAACCTCAATTTCACAAAATTATGTGGATCGTGCATTTGAGGTTAAATTCACCTCTTAATTTCACAATTTCACAATTTCACAGTGAACACAATTCCGTTTTTTTTAGCGTTTGAAAGAACGTGCGCATAATAAATGTCACATGAAATTCACTAAGCAGAGTACAAAGCGTAGCTGTCAAACAATGTATCACGCACTGGCGCCATCTTAGAAGTCACACACCACGCTACTACTTGCGCCGTTATAGTACATGCTATGTATCAGAGATGGCGCTGTGTGTGAAAAATGATTTTCCCTGTTTTCCTGCTTTTCTCTTGAAATTTTTCCTAATTTTCTTTGCTATAAATCTTACGGAGCCCAATACCTTTCTAACGAATTCAAAACCGTGGAAATCTGTTCGTGCGTTCTGGAGTTATAGCGTCAGGGAAGAAAAACCGACTAATTTTTATATAATAGATTAGACCTAGAAATTAGTATTAATTTTTTGTTTGATATAAGCATATATATAATATTTATATTAACAGACGATGTTTCATTAATCTTATTATAAATTCGATAACCTTGCCTTTATTTTCTAGAATACACAAACTCTGTATTTGAAGTGATTATCTGCGAACTTAATCATAATTTATGTTTATTTATTTCACAGAACTATAGTTTCGATAAAAAAAAAACAGTATTATTGATAAAAACACTTATTATTAATTAATTATTTTAAATACAGTTGAAATCAAAAATATAAGAAAGTGATAACAATAAGGAAGTCATAAATATAATAACATTTGTCAAAACACTACTAAGATCTAGAAAACTAATACTATCGACAAAAGAGGAAAAAGATGTCAGAAAAGAATCGTAGTGTTTGTCATAATATAACCTAGCATTCACGCAATCATTATGAATAGATGATTAAAAGAATATAACAAGCATATATTAAGTACATATATGATCAATTAGTTCGTCTATACAAGTGTGTTTATAGAACAAATATTATTGTTCTTTAAACTTTTTCGAATTAATAGCTTCGTCTCGGATCAAATCCACGATATCCAGTATAGTAAAGCTAGCTCTTTATATAACAGTAAATTATAACAGTTAGCAAGTCTACCACCAATTTTGATTAATTTATATGATTAATCTCAATTTCGTCATGTTATATACCAGTGTAGGTTTGCATCAGTTAATACCTTTACTGTATCATCATTAACTGGTCTTCATGAACGTGGTGTATCATCATCACCATCAGCCTGTATCCGTCCACTGTTGAACGTAAGCCTCCCGCATGATTCTCCATCCTCTTCGATCCCCTGCCTTCCGCATCCCCAGGTCACTCCCGCTATTCTTCTTATGTCGTCAGTCCATCTTACAGGGGCTCGGCCAATGCTTCGTTTGCCAGTTATTAGGCGCTTATACTTTTCTTTCCCATCGATCGTCGTCTCTTCGACAGATATTGTCACTTGAGTGTGCCTATTCGTTAAGTAGCCTCCACTATTTGAGTTCTTCCCAGTTGTATACGCCTATCGATTTATTTTGAAAAGATATTTCGACCGAGTTTAATTACTTGCCCCGGATAGGTTTATTCATTTACAACCTCTATTCGTGTTCCTCTGATGGAAATCGTGTCAAAATATTGGGAAATATGACTATTTATCATGGTTTTTGTTTTAATCATTCAGTTCATTTTCAAAACAATTTTGTTCGACGCATCATTGAGTTCGTAGAACATGTATTGAAGCTAATCAGGTGATTCGCCTACGTGGTTTATATTTAAAATCAAATATTTCAAGCAAATTTTGCCACTACTGTTTTGATATCTGATGATTTGGGCCCCATTTTTAACTTTTTGTCTGTAAAATGTGTCGAAAAAGCTGATTTTAAACTTTTGAATTATAAATATTACAATTATAAAACTTATTCGTATGCAAACGTTGCCATACCACTGGCAAAATGTACTGCTTTCATTTTAAATTATTTGATTTTATTATTCTCTGAGTGCACGTGATTACGTAAAGGTTATCGACCGACAATACTTGGTGAAACTGCATAATTTAAATTTTCTTCGTATTTTTAGCATAGTTTTAATTCTCTTCTCGACCCTCTGCAACCCTCTTTAGCTCAGCATAAGAGCTACAACTCATGTCCTCGAACATTTTCTGCAAACACTCCCGTCTAGGGCGCTCTCTGAAGTATCTACCCTCAACCATCCCTTCCACAATGTCGTGAAGAAGACCATCGTGGCGCATGACGTGACCGATCCATCGGGCTCGCCTCTGTGAGATTTAGATTTATTGAAGATGGTGTCCAGGGAGGCCGAAACATGTAATCATTAAAAATTAATTCAAATTAATTTGTTTATTTCTTAATTTAATTTAATTTAAAATGCTCGTACATAAGAGTGATACATTTGCTGGTGACTAATACAAATGAAAAATGATACGCTTCATCAGCAGAACTCTATACCTCTATCGGTGTTATTACAAAATAATATTCCAAGCCTCGTGATCACAGCAATTAAGTCATCGGCGTTAAGGGCGTAAGTGGCGGGTCACTTAATTAGACTTAAGACCTTAGAATTTTAGGTCGGCGTAATTCACTTAAATAACATCGGTCCAAAATTGCTGCCGAATCTCTACTATTTGACTATTCAATTAAAACGTGTTATAATTCGAAAGGTATTACTAACTAAACTATCCGAATTAGTGTTAATGGAATATAGTTTGTAACTTTCGCAATTTGGTTACGAGTTCATGCGAAACCAAAATTCAATAAAAATCTAATGAAACTATATTAAAAAAGCGATATGCGAGTATTATTATATAATTACTAGCTGACCCGGTGAACTTTGTTTCACCCGAAAGGCAATAAATGAGCAGATTTTGGATTTTATTAAGTTGAATTTTTAGGTACATATGATATCATATATTTGGTCTGGTTGAATTATATTGCAGTAATCGACGAAACTTCAGCAAGTAGTTGTCAGCATTTCGACGAATCGTCAAACGATATGCGTTATAATTCATCGAGCTTAGATTCTTGGTAGTTTCTTCACCTGAAATTAAGACAATAGATTTTTAATTTTGTATGTAAAGCTAACATCCATATTTGTAGCATAATTATAAAGGGGTGAAGATAAATGATTTTAAATCGTTTGCCGGTTATTTGTCCAATTTTCTCTAAAAAAACATCTTAATCTTTAAGTCTGTTATTTTCCTGGTAATAAGCAGTGTAATTGGTCATTTATTGGAAACCTAAAGCAAAACCAAGCACTGAAAAATGTATGTCATGACGGAATCAAAACTATGATATTGATTATATATATATTGATTACTCACCATTCAATGGATTTTTCATTTTGATATTGAAATAATATCCATCTTCTCCTTGCCAAAACATCAGTGGGTATTGCAACGTGTCATATGAACGACGTGTTGCAGATATCTGTTGTAGTTGCCCAGTATCACGACGTGTGTACCAGATAGTCGTTTATCCGCTCTGATCACGACTTTGTAGACCTCGATCAAGCTCTTCCTCCATATTGTCATTGAAGTATATTTGTACAAATTTATGCTGTGCATCTTCGAGAGGTTGGAATGATCCGATTCGATGGTGAATCTGTCCTTGTATCTACAGAATCAAAAGCAAAGACAATATTACTGATTTATAAAGACTTTTTTTTAAGAATTAGCATATATAATTCAAAACAATAAGTGTAGTATGTTATTCTGTTAATTAGATTGTGTGTAAGTACAAAAATAAATAAATAAATACCTTGAATGTCGGATTAAATCCTCGTCCATTCTAGAGTTCGTGCAAACGGATCGCTTTGGCATATCGTAAAGAGACTTGTCAATGTTGTCGCTGGAGGTGTCTCAGCACGTTGAACAACATTTGAAGCCGTGAAATATACCCAATGACCATTCTCCAGATGCACCGCCAAATGCACAACAGCAGTATGAAGTTCGTGATAAGGGATTGCGAATATACGCCAAATCGCTTTGTACCAAACTTGAAAGCGCGCAATTTCATCGTTGGTATTCGAGGTTAAGATGCCAAAAACCACCAAATCACTGCCTTACATTCGTAGTGTTTCAATCCCTAGTTCCATGATGGCTTTTTCGTGAAAGATTCGATCGTTTTGGTCGCAAATATCGGCACATTAAGCTAACAGAAACTCGAAAGTTCTTGAAACAAAACGTCAACCGATAGACTTTAAAATATCTATGTAACCATAGACAATAATAATATCAGTTGTCAGATTCCTTGCCTTTTGTTATAACATTTTTACAAATAAAAGATTAAACTGATATTTTAACTCATATTTATTTTGTTTTTGACTTTTTTTCCTGTCTTTTGTTTTTTTTTGTTTCAAAATATTCCGTACCTTACGTAGGTACCTACTTACAATACCTACTATTGCGTCATTTTTAGTTATGTTGCTGACTATGGCAACACCGTCTAAACTGACAGCTGTCAAGTTACAATAGTCTTGTATGAAAACATGTTTACGTAAATGTTCAATATTTTTCTTAATCAAATCAATTTTGAGTATCCCATGGACGTTTTTGGGTTCTAAGCTACCTTTCCACCAATTTTCAGCCAAGTCGGTTTGGCCGTTCTTGAGTTATAAAAACAAATATAACCCGACTTTCTTTTTATATATATAGATATACAGAATCGAAATTCCAATTTTTTTACAAATATTTAGAAACATATATTTAGAATAGTATACATAAATATACGATAAATAGAGAAAATAATAAAAAATAAAAATAACACAATAGAATAAGAAGATGCCTTTCCATTTGCTTTTTGTTATAACATTTTTAACAAATAAAATATTAAACTGATATTTTCACTAATATTTTTTTTTTTTTTTCCGGCCTTTTGTTTTCTTTTTTGTTTCAAAATATTCCGTACCTTACGTAGGTACCTACTTACAATACCTACTATTGCGTCATTTTTATTTATGTTTCTGACTATGGCAACACCGTCTAAGCTGACAGCTGTCAAGTTACAATTGTCTTGTATGAAAACATGTTTACGTAAATGTTCAATATTTTTTCTTAATCAAATCAATTTTGAGTATCCCGTGGACGTTTTTGGGTTCTAAGCTACCTTTCCACCAATTTTCAGCCAAGTCGCCTTGGCCGTTCTTGAGTTATAAAAACAAATATAACCCGACTTTCTTTTATATATATAGATACAAACAATTATGAAAGAACACAACTTTTTATATTACTTCTTCTTCGTAGTATTAATCTGGTGGATTGGTTTGCAACAACAAAATCTTGCATCTCGATCTCCACTCCTCACGATCCTCTGCAATCCTCTTCAAGTCAGCATAAGAGCTACAACTCATGTCCTCGAACATTTGCTGCAAATGCTCCCATCTAAGGCACCGTGTACAGTTTCTATCCTCAACCATCCCTTCCACAATGTTGTGAAGAAGACCATCGTGGCGTTGTGTAATGATGTAAACGATCCATCGGGCTCGTCTCTCTGAGGTTCTTACTAGGTGCCTATCTTCCTTGATTATGCTGAGAACCTCATTGTTCGTGACGTGGTCTCTAGGATTATTTTATTACTACTGTTTCAGAATTACAATGATAATTAATTTCGTGAGTTAAGGCTCCATCTTATAATGCAAAATGTTGCAAGTTCGATTTCTGCTAAGATTTAAAATAAAACAAATTTATAAATTTCTAAAATTATATATTTTTTTGTTTGTATTCCAAATTTGTTTCTGACTCATCTCTCGTACATAAAAATAATACTTAGGCGCAGTGAATTTCTTAAAAAACAATTGGCAATTATTTTGAGTCGATCCGCAATTACTGGGCTCCAGTCTATCTGCAGATAACGCTTTGAGTTGTTGATTATGCTAACAATGGCAAGTGTCATAAAAATTCCCATTTTGAGATTAGAATGCATAACACAATCATCTTGTATATATGTTTATGAAAAGATTACTTCACACCAATATTACTTTGATAATATAAACTCATCGCTGCCCTTAAATAGATAAATATTTGTTACCTTGTTTTAACATTGATCATACTAATCACCGTTTAATCACTTGCTGAAAGATTGCAGTTTCAGTATAATTAATGTTAAAACAATATATGAAATATTTATGTTTTAAGCATGGAAATGGATCTCAAAGTTAATGCTATAAATATAAAAAAATTATACCCTTTTTTTTGTTGTGGCTTTTGGGTTGAGCCGTGTGTGGTGAACTTCTTTCAACCAATATTTCTACCGCCATTGCAGGGGCCTTCTTCAGGATTA
Organism: Glossosoma conforme; assembly: GCA_022606575.1. NCBI lineage: Eukaryota > Metazoa > Arthropoda > Insecta > Trichoptera > Glossosomatidae > Glossosoma > Glossosoma conforme. The sequence goes on from JAGTXR010000552.1 coordinate 16,277, forward strand.
ATAATTCATTTAGTTTTGAATAAACCAACTCAAAACTAAATAAATTATTAATCCTGAAGAAGGCCCCTGCAATGGCGGTTGAAATATTGGTTGAAAGAAGTTCACCACACACCGCTCAACCCAGAAGCCACAACATCAAACTGGCCGTGAAAGCCTAAGAAGTTATTAATACCCTTTTTGTTTAAAGTTTCTAGCTTCCCATATTAAATTATAAGCTTTGTTGCCCTCATCCCAATTTCTACTGGAGTATATTTGTAAGTAAATAAGTGTAACTGAATATATATTATATACTAGCTGACCCGGCAGACTTCGTACTGCCTCAATCGATAAATAAAAGACCTAAGCATTTGTATTAAATAGTCTTAAAACAAACAAAACGAATCCGTATATAATAAAAAAGGATTTTTTGAATGAAGCATGAAGTTGTATTATTATTTTTGACATATCATGTTGCTTACTTACAAAACAGAGTTTTCCTGAAATAATGGCTATTTATAAGGCTTAATTTTGATATTGACAGACACACACTGTTATTATACAGTCTGTTAATCAATTTAAAGCTTTCTTAGAAACTTTATTTTTGTTTTTGTTTTATGGTGCGTAAATAAACAAAGAAGACGGTATAATTGTCCATGCGCGATACAGGTAAACTCCAAGTTGATTCTGCAAACTTCCAACGACTGTCCTTGTGATTTATTTACGGTCATCGCAAAGGCCATACGTCATGGAAATTGTAAGCGTTTAAATCGAATGATAAATCCGTTGGAATCATCGGTATCCGCGGGATCAAGACATCCTTTCCTTTGTATTTTCCCCTTATGATTGTTGCCTCAATGACGTTATTCATTAGCTTTTTCACAGCCAGTCTTGTTCCATTGCACAGTCGAGTTTAATTAATGTTACGCAGCATGATGACAACTGATCCTACTTTTAACTGTAAATTGTGAGGTGGTAATCCAGACAATTCCAGTGAATTTAAAAACTCCGTGGGATAGTCGACTACGTCATCCTGATTCATAACGGTGTCGACTGATTTAAAGGAAACCAACTGTCCTGGAAGAAAATTCTGAAAGGTCGCATTGAGATCCTCGACATCTTTATTTTTCGCCGCCAATATTGCTCGTTCACCCAGCCAATTATGGTTATTAAACTTTTGCGCTATATCTGGGAAAACACGCCGAATAACCTCCTCTTTTGAGTTTGTGATGTGACAGAAATCTGTGGGTAATGTGATGAATCCGGTCAAGGTGTCCACTACCCCTTTATTATTTCCAATCTCTAACAATTGCTTCTCAAACACATTTGCAGTTTCATCTTGTTGCAAAAATACTCGCATGTTAGTTGTTAATTGGAGTGTCTTTACATACTGCCACAAATTCGATGATTTTAGGCATGCATTTAGTTCATCGGCAACATTTGATCGGGGAATAACTGGAAGAGTCTGACGAAAATCATCTGACAACAGAATCATGGCCCCTCCAAAAATATTTTGGTTGTCACGAAGATCTTTCAACGTTCTGTCCAGTGCCTCCAGTGACCTTTTATGGGCCATTGTACATTCATCCCAAACAATCAATTTGCATACCTGTAGGATCTTGGCCATTGCGCTATTTTTGGCGATGTTGCAAATTGGTGTTTCGGTGATTTTCATGTTTAATGGTAATTTCAAGGCAGAATGTGCAGTTCGCCCGCCTTCTAGCAGAGTCGCAGCTATTCCAGATGAAGCCAACGCTAGAGCAACATCATTTCGCGATCTAATCCTCGCCAAAAGCAATGAAATTAAGAACGTTTTTCCCGTTCCTCCGGGAGCATCAACGAAATAAATTCCATCAGATCTACTGTTCACAGCTTCTATAAAAGTGCTGTACGCAATTCTTTGTTGTTGATTTAATTGGTGGAATTTAGTGGAACGTTTGTACGAACTGTTTCGGCCAATGCTTCAATGTCGTACTGTGGTTCTCTTTGCAACTCGTGGTTTAATGCATCGTGCATATGACGATATGGTGCTGTCATTCCCAAACACGACAATACTTTATTTTCCATCAATAAACACATATCTTCTATCATGATCAATGTCTCACTGTAAATTTCTGCAGTCATTTGTAGTGTAGGATTCAAAGTTTGACGGCGCACACGATGCAAGACATCCTCAGACATGTCATCTCTATACTTAACCCACAAATCTTTTGGATTCGAGGGGAAACATTTCGATGTTATAATCGCAAATTGTGTACGAATTTGATGCGGCGATGAAGATATTACGGAATCCTTGAGCGTATCATCCCAGTGCGAAACGTTCTCAAGTAAATGTAATAGTTGACATGCCTCACGGTAAGTCACACACAGCTGTCCATTAACTGTTCTCAGTTGCTTAAACGATGTCGGACCACGAACATTCACCAACAACAACCGCAAATAATAACATTAATCGTTATTTGGATGTACTGTGTTGATGCGACCCAGAGCGTCTGAAGCAAATACATTTGGATGTCCTTCAACTGGTGTTCCTTGTTTTTCGACGCTGAACGATTTTGATGATGCATTCCATGTGTAATAGCGTGGCATGTCAACATTCAGCAAAGTGCGAGCAAAATCATCAGTTTGACAGACTGTGAAGAAACTTGTTAATGTTGTCGACGGTGGACGTGCCGCTCTGTCTGCCGCGTTCGATTCATTAAAATAAACTCGTTGACCATTTTCTAAATGGACTGCCAAATGGACTACTGTAGGGTGTCTTTCATGGATCGCAAATGAAAAGATACGCCAAATTGCTTCGTTGCTACTTACATTGCGACCCATCTGGTACTGTGATATTTCATCATTTGCATTGGTTACAGCGAAGACAGCCATATCGCTACCTTTGTTAACATATTTACATATGTACTTTATCGACTATTTTCTTGATCTGTCTCTCTCTGGTCATCAGTGAGGTTAGCACGTGAGGTAGCTCTTTGCACATTTGATTGACTGCGACGACCTAAGTCAGGTCGTCTTCTCCTCGGCATCGTAATTAATCAAAGTGAGAAAAATTCTCGCTCACTTAGCAGTAAAGTGTCACTATCACAAAATATCAACAACAACAAAAAGAACCGCGTCACTGTTGACAGTTCAGTCGTTCGCTTTGCGGTTCCATTTCGCAGAGGTACCAACCGATGATCTTGCCATATACTACAGATCACCAAAGTAAAGAAAGTTCTTGCGCACTCATAGATATCGTAACACAATATCGTAATACTTTTTTCCGTGTGCGACAGGATGGATTGACATATTAGTTGGTTGTCAAATCTAATGTTAAATATTATTGTTGCGTTCAGAAATTTAATTTGTGACAAATTTTAATATTTATAAAACAAAATAATCTGATAGATTAACAACTGAAGTTAGCTAAAATTAAGTTTCGCGAAGCCGAGCAAATTGAAAATCAGTACTACTGATGATCTATTACATTTTGTGACTATACCATTTGGTCGCATTCGCGATATTATCACTTTTTTGAGTTTCGGAACACGACAATAGATCCTCCAACTCGCACGCGAAGACTATTTTGATAGATATGATTTTATTTGAACTTTGTACAGCGGTAATAAATTGCAAATTGACTCTTCGAAGTTAGGAACACACCTACATTTCTTAGACAACAGTGAGTGATTATAATTTAATATGAACTATATTGAATAGAAATAATATTGATATATAGATATAGATAAATATATAGATAATACGTACCGATAAGCTGTGTCAAGTGCGCGGTAAGCACTATGCGCACGCAACGTTATTCGTTCACAAAGCGCGTGATGTCAACCGCGCGGTAAATATTATACACACTTCGCGTTCTCATAATAACACGCGGTGCGTGAAATGAATAAAGCATATGAAAGATGATATTGTGTATAGATCGTGTTTATATGGGACTTTTATATGAGAAAAAGAAAAGGCTGTTTGTAGGGTTTTCCCGGCAATTATTATAATTTTTCTCACCTTTTAAACCTTCCTTAGACCTCCACGAACATTTCAAGACCAAGATAAGATAAATCCGTTCAGCCGTTCTCGATTTTTAGCCAGACTAACGAACAGCAATTGATTTTTATGTATATAGATTTTTGTACTTACTAAAATAATTAACAAAATAACATACTACACTTATTACTTTGAATTATATATACTTATTCTAAAAAAAAGTGTTTAGAAATCAGTAATATTGTCTTTGCTTTTGATTCTGAAGATACAAGGACAGATTCACCATCGAATCGGATCATTCCAACCTCTCGAAGATGCAATGCATAAATTTGTACAAATATACTTCAATGACAATATGGAGGATGAACTTGATCGACGTCTACAAAGTCGTGCTCTAGAAGTAGTAGACTCTAAAGCGCAATTATTTAATTTTTGACAGCTCAATCCTTTTTTGCGGGATTTTTGTGTATTTTAATTGAAATTGAATTTCCAGTTTTTTTATATGGGCTCACTGCTATAAAGATGGTAAATATATTAATCCAAAAGTTAAAACGTCATTTCTTTGGGGCCTAGGGCCCCCGGGCCGGTCGCCTTGTACCTAATTTTTCTAAATTTAGAAAAAATATTAATTGTCTTTTTATTCACAATGTACAACTGACGTGGGGCAAGGCGACAGTGATGCTTGCCGGTAGTTTTTTACGGTTTTATGATTTGAATATATAACAGTATAACGAAAAGTAACAGATCTTTATCGCTGTTTTCGTTAAATCACCGCAGTAGGGCAATATTGGACGCAGACTACAACTTTTAAGGGTCCCCGCGTGTTTTTATAACCGCGTCTACCTGGTCGGGTTGAGGGTCGACTTAGGACAAAATGCTCCGGGCTTACAGGTTCGACAATGGCACTGAATATACGGGAAATGAATTCAAAAGTTTCCTAAAAAAAAAAAGAATTACAAGGCGTATAAGTGCACCATATACACCTGCACAGAACGGTGTAGCGGAGAGAAAGAGTAGCACACTGATGGACACAGCACGATGCCTATTGACATAACCAAACTTGCCTAAGGAATTTTGGGCGGAAGCGGTAAGCATCGCAATTTATATCAGAAATAGGTGCCCATCCAAAGTGTAGACGACAGCTTCCAGTTCCGCTGACGATCCGCTCTACGGGCGTGTATCGGTTTTCCGCTCTTCACTAGACCATCTTCTCCCAGTTACTTGTAAGGTAACTAGTTACGCCATCAATCTGAAGTGGGCGGACAGCCTCATTTCTCCAGATTTCAGGCAGCCGGCGCGGCTTCAGGAGGGTGGGAGATAGAAATGAAACGCAAGAGATTCAAGTCTAAACTGATTTATTTAACGTTCAAGTCGGTGCTTTTATACATTAATTTTCTGGTACCTACTTTTGCGGCCGTGAGAATAGTCACGTTCGCACGAGTCTGTATTCCTTTCTTAGGGTTTTATTATGAAACGTTCTTGGAGATAGGTAATCCTAGCCATAACATCGGTTTATGTTTTTATGGCTAAAACTGAAACGTATCCCAGGCTCGTTCGCACGCTTTACTACACAAAGGAACACTTTCTGAATATTTAATATTTATGACATTTTCCCGAGAATAGACGCATCTCACGCTGGCCAACAAAGGAACACTTTTTGGCTTATTTGATATTTATGACATCCTTTCTAACAATCGGTCGGGGCTCACGGACTGTTTCTTTATTGAAGGTCCGCCCGATAATACTCGTGGGATGCAAAGTATAATAAACCATCGAATTCCTATATCATTACAAATAACACATTTACAAATAACACATAACTATCAACAGCTGTCGTCTTCAGCGTGAGACGTACGTAACACTCCCACCGTGCAGTCTCTGCTGTACTCTGCCTCGGACGTCTCGACTCGTTCTGTGTTGAAAACCGCCAGCTTCGCCGCTGGCCGCGTATAAGTCCC
>JAGTXR010000553.1:0-21011 GCA_022606575.1 Glossosoma conforme
CGTTAGTTATACATTTGTTATAGAGGCCCGTTATAAGCAAATATTATAAGTTGAAAGTGATATAACGGTCGCAATGGCTGCCCATAATATTGTATAGCATCACTCACATACAGATGGCGTAAAATTAATCATCCAACGGTAATCATCCATGTGACTGACGGCCAGCAGGCATTAATTGATATTGTGGCTTTTGGGTTTAGCCGTGTGTGGCGAATTTCTTCTATCCGATATTTCGACCGCCATTGCAGGGGTATTCTTCAGGATTGATGACTTTGTCATCTTTGTCGACTTTGACAAAGTCATCAGCCCTGAAGAAGACTCCTGCAATGGCGGTTGAAATATCGGATGGAAGAAATTCACCCACAACTAAACCTAAAAGCACAATCAAATCTGGCCGTGAAAACCTAAGAAGTTATTTAACTGAAGCACTGTTTGCACTTTGCATGTGTAAGTTTTTCACTGAAATTCTCTGTGGAGTCCGCCTGGTGATGCTCATGATCCGTTGTCTGCTTGATGATTCTTCGTTCTCAGCAACATAGGCAGCCACAGCCAAGATATTCTCGACCGAACGACAAGTCTGGTGGCGACCGCGCCCTGCAACGTCTCCTGTGGTTCTAGTCTGTTCGAGTCGAGTAGCTAAGCGCTGGAATATTTACTCAGTTAATGCTACACGATTAAAAAATCGACATAACCCTTTACGTGCGAGGTCCGGATATATCCGCATTAACTTTCACTGCTCTTAAGTGCGAGGTGCGGATTTATCCCACGCCCTGAAAAAAAAAACACGTCGCTTCAGTGCGAGATGCGGATTTATCCGAATACTATATTGAATATAATTTTGTTTCGTATTCCGACATTCCTTCGCCAAAAATTTTTTTTACGATATGTATTGAGTTGTGGGTCATTCTACACATGTTTCAAATTTGCCCTTTTTTTTTCAATAAAAATGGATTTATTTAATTTAGTTCTGAAGGGGAATATAAATGCAGCACCGACCAATCAAAACACGTTTAAAAAATCGTCCTTAATATTCAACTCAATTTTTCATTGACTAATTGACTTATTTCGTGACTTTTTATGAAGTCTTATTCCGCACGTAAAGGGTTAAGATTCACGTTGCGCTAACACCACCGACCGATTATTGGTCAAAAAATCGTCACAATTATTCCACGCTCTTGCAGAGTACAACCTTCATTGCTTGTCTGTTTGTAAGCTGCAGCTGTCTATTTCAAAAATTTCAAAAATGATTGACGTACGACGCCATTTGCAAAAATTACAACACGTTACGATAGGTCGATAAATTTTGCGCCATCTGTATATAGATGTATTAAAATGCACTCATGTAGTTGTGTGTCACATGAAATTATAATATTATTTATTGTAATATAATATTAAGGAAACTGTCAAGATTAGCAAGAATAAAAAAAACAGGTAGAATCCATTAAACAAAATGAACTAACTAAATTCGCTAAAAAAAGGTTAAATTGCTGATATCCATTTCAAAGCTGTATTTTAAGTTCTTCGTTATTAAAACATAACTGCTTATTTTGATCAGTTTTTCGGTTCCGCTGCATTTCGTCCTCAGACAATTCGTTCAACGACTCATCGGTAACGATGTAGGTCGCACTGCGTGTCTAGTGCACGAGCCAACTGGTGCACTGGATGTTTCGCTAACCTAACCTTAGTTATTTCGTTAACGAGATCTATGAATAACTGGAATCAACGATCACTGGACAAATCCTTTGGTTGGGTTAGGTTAGGTTAGGTAAGCGAGACAGCCAGTATACCAGTTGTCCCGTGCGCCAAATCTCTATTTATCTAATTATAATTGTAATAATCTCTAATTATTATTATATTAGTATTTGTATAGCGCTATTTTATGACCGAATGATCATTCCAAAAGTGCTTCTTTGCCTCTCTGAATAAAAAGGTGGGTCTTGAGTCTGCTTCTGAAGGATGCCTCCGCCTTAAGCTCTCTTATGGACTACCTCCCGTCAGCTGCAGGGTGCTTCTATTTGCTCTAGCCCATAGGTTCCCAAACTTATTTCACTCGTGGACCCCTTGACACGATTTTCGGTTATCCGTGGACCCCGTGATCATGATCATCATCATCATCATCAGCCTGTGTCCGTCCACTGTTGAACGTAGGCCTCCCTCATGAGTAGGCCTCCCGCATGAGTTAGGCCTCCCCCTGATAGTCACTTTGAAACTAAAAAAAAACAGTAATTAACCTTTAGAACTCCTTTGTCGGGCGTCAGCAGACTTATCTACTTGTACATTACAACTCATTTGTTGGGTGATAGCCGACAAAATACGATATGCGTTTGTTCCAGAAAACCAGATCTACATCTTGGGCAGTGCTTAAAGAAATATCATACTTCATAAAAATATGATTAAGTAGTAATGACTCTTTTTTAATGTTTTTTATTTGAAATACATTTTTTTTTGTCGTTATTTTAATGAGAGTTGGTTTTCAAACAATATTTATAATAAAAAGAGTGCAAAAGGGTTAAGTATATTGTGAAAAAGTTACAAAAATAACACATTTTACGTTTTATAATAATTTATTTATTCACAGAGCTTTTCCAATATATATATATATAAATCAATGTCTGTCTGTCTGTCTGTGTGTATTTGATGCATTCCGACACCATCAACCCGATATCGATAATACTTTGTCGAATTATTGCTGATACTAAAAGGAAAAAGATAGGATACTCAAAATTTGATTTAATTACAAAAATTAATTGAATATTTACGTAAAACATGTTTTCATACAAGACTATTGTAATACAGAACGGCCAATTTAGAACATTGTGTTTCCTTGGCAACGCCGTAAGCAACAATTCACTCACCTGAAGTTATTATAAGTAGGTACTAACGTAAGGTACTGAATATTTAGAAACAAAATTCGATTTTCGAATAAACTATTTCAATATTTGAATTTTTGACGACTTTTTTGTTTATCGAATTAAAATAAATATAACGTAATAATTGTGTGTGATATACAGTAGAATGAGTTAATTTTGGAATTCCAATTGCTGGTCGGCTTCGGTTAGTATTATATTATAGTTTTATAATTAATTTTAAGTAAAAAAATAATAAATTAAAAATATTTAGTTTTGATTCACAATTTATTTTAATGCTAACATGTTTCGGCCTTCCTGAAGACCATCTTCAATAATGAAAAAATAAAAACAGGCCGTGGCTTATATAGGTATGGACAATATCCTATATTAGTACACACATATTTACAGGTTTTAAATTTTTTTTAATTTATTGATATGTGATTAGTTTTAATGTATTAAGACATTATACAATAATAATTTTTTTGCTTTCAATTTAAAAAGATATTATGAAATACTAGGTATTATATTTTTTTAATTAAAATTAATTCTAAAACTATAATTAGTTCACCAAGTATTGTCAGTTGAACCTTAATGTTAGTATTATATCAATCAATTTATTTTTATTTTTCAAAAGTGAATTTCAAAACGTAACATTCACTGTGATATCAATTATGCCACCCAAACGAAAAGCAATAGGTCAAGAGTACAACTCAAGCACGAATGAAAAGGGCATCTCGAGCTTCAGAAACAGTCGAGCAAAGGAGAGCAAGATTGGAAACAGATCGAGTACGCGTAGATCATACCAGACGTACTCTGCATGCTGATTTAAATCATAGTGCTTTCCATTACGATCCTAATTATGAATACAGTCTGCACCCAAGTATTGTTATTGGAAAAATTGTTAAATTATGCGTGTATTGTAGTGCCTTTAAATTTAAAAATGAAACACTAAGAATGTGTTGCACGAGTGGAAAATTGAAATTGCCAGAATTAAATTCACCACTCGAACCTTTATTAACGTTGGTATCGGGTGATACAAGAAGGGTTTATTCATTTACGCGATGCAGCTGTAAATGATGGCTGAAAAACAAAAAAACATTGTGTATCCAAAAGCACTCCAATAAATAAAAACACATACGGGCGCCACTGTCAAATTTAGGTAAGAACAACATAACCTAAGTTGATTGTTTCTAATTGGCTCCGGTCACGCCTCAAGTCCAACGTATCCAATCGGAAGACGAGAGGCTCCCGACGAGGCGCTTCCATAAAAACTCGCGGTTTATTTTTTTAAGTGGCATTGCAACGCATGCCGGGTACAAACTAGTATAACAATAAAAATGATAATATTATATTCCTGAAAAACAAAACAGAAAAGTAAGAGAAGAAAATAAGAAGGAATCACAGAAAAAAGGTTGGAATTGCCACGCGAAGAAAAATAAATTAATGTTCGAGTGCAGCTATTTTCTTGCGGAACAAATGTAAAGAAAATATGCCTAGAAGAAAAAAAGTTCGATAATAGAGTCGTCGGAGAATATATACATTTATATCTACATATTTATTTTTTATTTATTTAAACAAATATAAAAGATTACAGTTAAAGATTTTAGTGACGATAAATACAATCCTTTTTTTCTTCTTTTTTTTTCGTAAAATTCGCCACACACAATATTCATCTTTAAGTGGCGTGCTTAAAGATGAATCATGTGTGTAGCGTGGGCTTCATTTATCCATGATACTACAATTTTTCACAGTTTTACATAATTTTACACAATTTTTACATAATTTTACACAATTTCAAACAATTTTACAGAATTCCAATCAATATACAGCATGGTTCTTATAATTACATAAATTTGTTGTCGCTGGGTTGAAAAGATTGGCTGGAAGAGGATGTCCGAAATTCCGTTTCCAGGGGGCACCGCGTGGAGGTTCTTTTCATGCTCCCCGGAGAATATGCGGCACCAGTGTGGGGTCGATCAGCCCACTGTAATCAAGTGGATACTGCCCTGAATGATGCATGCAGAGTCGTCACAGGCTGCCTCAAACCAACACCCATTTCTAAACTATACCCCTTGGCTGGTATCGCACCACCGAACATAAGACGCAAAGTCATATGCGCCGAAGAAATGCGTAAGGCAATCAACCAACCGTCCCACTGCTTGTATAATCAGATACCCCCAACACCAAGATTGAAGTCTCGAAGCAGCTTTCTGAAATCCACACAACCTCTCACATCCGGCACTGAATATGAGAGACTCCAACTCTGGCAACAAATCGCACCAGAGGATTTCATTACTCCAAAGGAAGGCCTCCCAACTGGCAAGAGCCTTGACTGGCCGACCTGGAAATCCCTGAACAGATTAAGAACCGGAGTTGGTAGAACAAAGGACAACCTCGAGCGGTGGGGAATGCTTCGGCAGGGAGAGACACTATTGTGCGACTGTGGAGACCTGCAAACCGCCTCACACCTACGATGCTGCTCCATGTGCCCAACAAACTGCACATCTCAGGACCTAATGCTGGGCAACACACGAGCTATCGATGTTGCCAGATATTGGGAAAAAATAATTTGACGTCGCTGACACGAAGAAGAAGAAGATTACATAAATTTTCTACAATTTCGCCAGTCTCAACCAGACACCCTTTAAGGTACTCAATATTTAATTCTATATATTATACATAAAGCATATACATTCCCACCAAATCAATAACAAGAGCAAAATTAAAAAAGACAAAGGTATTTAGCGAATCGGTATTACAGTATAATACTTATTATAATATAATACATAATAGACAATTACAGATTATTGATACGAATGTATATTTTAATTTTTCTTGTCAAATCAGAATATAAATATAAATTAAGAGATTAAAATATATATATATATATAATGATATATATAGAAATAATATCAGATATATATAAATAATAACACTTCAGGTAAATAAATAACTTCTTAGGTTTTCACAGCCAGATTTGATATTGTGGCTTTTCGGTTGAGCCGTGTGTGGTGAACTTCTTTCAACCACCATAGCAGGGGTCTTCTTCAGGATTAATAATTTATTTAGTTTTAAGTTGGTTTATTCAGATTATACATTTTTTTATCTTTTAAAATATATATAATCTGAATAAACCAACTCAAAACTGAATAAATTTATTAATCCTGAAGAAGACCCCTGCAATGGCGGTCGAAATATTGGTTGAAGGAAGTTCACCACACACGGCTCAACCCAAAAGCCACAGTATCACTTCAGGTACATATACTTGTTCTCATTGTTATGTGACAACGTCAGTTCTGTTTGTTAATAGTTTATAGAACTCTTTTACCTTTTCGATCACTTTTTTTATATCAGTGATCGCTTTAATTTCCCGAGGCAGACTATTGAAGTTTACTACTCCATTATATTTGTAACAATTTTGTAAATTAAAATTTTACGAACCCAATCATAATTTACGATCTGTTACAACTAGGCGAAAAATAAATGCATTTAATGGGAGGGATGAACTTGATGATTTAATAATAGTTTTTCAACATTTGGCATCAATTTCGTGAGATTTAATCTCAAATCTCCTCGTTTGATGATATCCAGTTTGTTTCTTTTTTTGTTATGAGATTGGCAACTGCACTGAAACCCCTTTCCACTAGGTATGAAGATGGAAAAGCAAGTAAAAACTTTGTCGTAATATTCCACAATGCGAGATAAGTGACACGTATGTCTTTTTGAAGCCAGAATTGCTGATATCCTTTATTAAACTGTGCTTTGAGTTCTTCGTTAGTTGATATTCCGATTATTTCCTCTTGTAATGTGACATTCGTTTCTTCCATGTCACCACCATATGGATTTATTATCCACTGTGGTATTACCATAGTCAAAATATCCTCAAACCTTGTTTCAAAGTCTGAATATAGGGCATTTAAATGTTGAACGTAGGTTGAAACATCGTCTTCCTGGCAGCTTATCTGTGACAGATTGGGGAACTGGGAAAATTCGCCCCGTCCAATATTTTGCTTCCTTAGCTTTATTCTGGCAAGAAACGCTGAAATGATGGACATTGTTTGAATCAAATTAAGACTGTCACCTTGTAATTGCAAGTTAACCGCATTAAATTTAGCAAACAAATCTGTTAAATAGGCAATTTCCGTTTTCCAAATCATTAAGTTTTCTTTTAAAATTCTATCTTTATCATCCAGAAACTCTAAAATAGTGTCAAAGAGAGCAAAAAATCTTGTCAAGCACAATCCTTTCGACAGCCAGCGCACTTTGGTGTGAAGGAGTAAATGATGAAAGTTCTCATCATTTTCGTCACACAACTGCGCAAATAGCCGCGTATGCAACGCATTGATTCGGATTTGGTTTACAGCATCAATGACTAATTGAAGAGATTCATGCAATCTAATATTCAGATTTTTAGCAACTAAATGTTGTCGATGAATGACACAGTCTATTGCTAACACCCCGGGTACATTTTGTTTTAAATAGCTTATAAAGCCACGATAACGCCTAACCATGGCAGGAGCTCCATCTGTAGCAACTGACATAATATTTGACAAAGGAATTTATTTTTCTGTGAAGTAATCCTTCAAAACATGAAATATTGATTCGTCTTTAGTGTCGGTTGGCAAAGTTCTCGCAAATAACAGTTCTTCGTGGATTTCTTGATCCATAATAAAACGAGTATATGCCAATAATAATGCTTCATTATCAGGTAAAGTTGACTCATCCAGCTGTAGAGAGAAATGAGTCGTTTGCAAATAATTGCACAAGAAACTTTCAATATCATAACTCATTTCATCAATACGTCTTTGAACTGTGTTGTTGCTTAAAGGAATTTTGTTAATTATATCAGATGCAGGTTGGTGTTAAACAGTTTTTAAAACCTCTTCGACTCCAACCCGTATTTTAATTATTTTTGTCTCAGGCTAAGAAATTAATTGTATGCACTTTAAAATATTTACATCACACATATCTCATTTATATATTGCTATTAATTGTAACTTCCAAATTAATACTGATGTGTCAAAATTTCTAATAATTTTATATTGAACCCTCCGTGGACCCCCTAACGATGTTCATGGAACCCCAAATCAATTTTAATTTTCCATGGACCCCCTGGATGATCCCATGGACCCCTGGGGGTCCATGTGGACCATTTTGGGAACCACTGCTCTAGCCGATCTGAGTGTCTCTCCACGCGCGCTTATCTCTGAAGGCTTGATAAGTTCTGTCAGATAGCCCGGTGCAGTTCCGTTGAGTGCCTTGTAAGCTAAGAGGCATAATTTGTACTGGATTCTAGCCGAAACTCTCAACCAATGCAGTCGGTGTAGTATTGGAGTAATGTGACCGATGAGTGGTTGAATGAATTGTCTGCGATCGATAGGTCGTGACACCTAAAGATATATTTTCATAATTATAAATGGCAATTTAATTTGATTATTTGTTAGTTAACCTCAATATATATGATTCGATTAAATATTACATAATACTAAGCATGTACTACTATGATTAAAACAAATTTTATATACTTTTGGATGATTAGGTTTACTGATGGTTTCATTGTTATGTAGGTTAGAGTGTTTATATAGTTTATAGGTTTATTTGGGCGCACATAATTAAAGGAAATGTAAATACTATTAACTTATTACTTAGAAAGGAAACAGAATCGTTTTCCGATTACATTATCATAATATTTAATGTAACATAAATAATCTGAAAGATTGAAAAATAATGTATTTTATTTTTATTTATTGAATAATTTTATTTAGAAAATAAATAAACAAAACGGACAGTTATTATTTATAACTTTTAACACACACAGGAGAATACCGATAGATGCTGATACTAATTCTGAAATCTCATCTGCAGAATTCTGTGACACTTACCATGGTGCATATGGCTAAGCGTTGCATGTGAAGAGTTGACCCGTAACGTCATAGACTACAGCCCGAGATTCACGCATCATCCTTATTATTACAGGAATTTACTATGAATGGGTGGTCTTCACGGGACGACTTTCGTCTACCCCCAATTTGAATTAATAGGCTATGACTGGAATTTTACGGGTGAGGGATCAAATTCACACCAACCGGGGGTATTTTAGAGCTCAGAAATCGATTAAAAATCTTTTTTTTTTATCTCCGTCGGGGATTGAACCCACGACCTTTGGCTTGCAAAGCAAACGCTTTGACCATTGAGCTATACCCGCCGGCTAAACAAATTATTTTGCCGTCGACAACAAAATAATCTGGTAAAAATATGTTAGTTTTAATTAGTAGTTGCTCGTGAAGGAGGTGTAGCATCGTGGTTCGTGTGCGTTTCGTGGAAGACGTTGCGTCTCGAGGTCTGGGACGTGATTGCCGTCCGTTGTGTTTCTCGTTCGATCCCCGCAGACTTGTGTCGGCGCATTTCATAAACGCGATATTGCAAAAAAAAATCAATTTAGTTAACTATTGACAGTCAAATTTCATGTTCATATTCAATGATATAGCCGTTATCACAATTCCTATTTTTTATGATATACTGAAACTGATGGTTTGACTCTGAATTAATACTCATAGTATGAATAATAAAACAGTTTTAATTTAAGATAAGAATAAAGGTGAAGCGAAAAGGATTTCCCAATACAGTATTAAATGTCTTTGACGCTCCACAATCGCTCCTAAATGGTGTTTTAGAGGCCAAATTAATATCATGACAGTTTTTATAGGTAGAATTAATCTAATATTATCAATTTTACAGCTCTTTACTATAGTATTCTATACATTACTTGTATACTGTAAATCCATATCAATAAGTCTTGACGCATACTATCCGTACTATTATTACATGTTTATTATTTTAATAAGTGTATGTACATAAATATAAATAAATAAATGTTTACTTCATAACATGATTATTATTTCATTTATACTTACTACCTGGAGAGACCACGTCACGAACAATGAGGTTCTCAGAATAATCAAGGAAGATAGGCAACTAATAAGAACCATCTCAGAGAGGCGAGCCCGATGGATTGGTCACATCATGCGCCACGATAGTCTCCTTCACGGTATTGTGGAGGGGATGGTTGAGGGTAGAAACTGTAGAGGGCGCCCTAGACGGGAGTATTTGCAGCAAGTATTCGAGGACATAAATTGTAGCGCTTATGCTGAGCTGAAAAGGGTTGCGGAGGACCGAGAGGAATGGAGATCGAGATGCAAGATTCTGTTGCTGCAAACCAATCCACCGGATTGATACTACGAAGAAGACTTACTACTCAAGCCTCAAGGCATGAAATTTTTAACTGAAAAATATACATTAAAGGATTGATTCAAGATTATTTTCATATTATTTGTAATTAAAATACACAAAATTTTCATCACATCAATTATACAGCAAAGGTCGGTTCCAAGGCTCGTGGTTCGAATCCCGCGTCTGCCGATATTTTTGTGAATGAATTGATGCGTATAAAAAAAAAAAGATGTATACCGGGAGTATTTGCAGCAAGTGTTCGAGGACATAAGTTGTAGCTCTTATGCTGAGCTGAAGGGGTCTGCAGAGGATCGAGAGGAGTGGAGATCGAGATGCAAGATTTTGTTGCTGCAAACAAATCCACCGGATTGATACTACGAAGAAGAATTCAGTGGTATAACGATAGCCGTGTTAATAGAATGTGTTATTGCCGCTGATAATGATAAAAATCATCACTTTTCGAGTTATATATGATTTCGATTTAGGCCGCAATATATTCAATATATCAATTTATTTATTTCGTCCAGAAACATTACAAATACAAATATTTATAATGCGATCCTGAAATAAGATATAATAGAAACAATATATAAATAGGTATTTATGACTAATAACAATAATTTCAAAAAGTCCCGGAGCTCGCTAAACAGAAATTACGTTGATAAATAAATTCGTGGAGCTCATGTCGAAACTGGGCTTCTCTCAAGTGGCATATATCAATATTCGAGGCGATATGGTTGAATAGTCTGATATATACGAGTGCGCTGAAAGAAAATACTGCCTTATGGTTGAAGGATTATTCTATGTGATCACATTTGTAATAACAATATTTAGCGTTTCTTTAGGACGGTATAGACGCCGTGCAGTGAAGACGTCTATACCGTCGCTCTTGTTTAAAACAATAAATCGCACTTAAAAATAAAACTTATAAACATTCTCTAACACCATCAGAATCGTCATCAAATTCTCTACAAAACGTGCATTATGGTTTATATGCATCTTTAGCGATCGCTCGTTAAACAGCATCGACGCGCAACATCTTTGGCGGAAGATCTCGTGACGTGCCGATGTCGGCCATTTTTTATTTTATTTATATCTCCATGGCAACTCATATGAATCATTTTTCTTGTACGAAATTTTACGCAGAAAAACAATTTGCGTTGTGGTTGATGATAATTTGAAAGATCAGATTTTTTGGACCGAATGTTGGCCGGAATAAGCTAACACCCAGCTAACCTCATCATTTGAAGCGTTTCTTTACATTCGCTTGTAATCCCACAAAGGGGGACACGCTACAATTATCCAGTTGAATTTTTGATTGCGAAATGTTGCTCGCCACCCCGTTACATCAATACCGCATCTCAAACGCAAATAACGCATAATTCATTGCATTATGCGAACACGTACCATCCAATTATGCGAATATCCTCCCAGCAGACAGAGAGAAAGGAGCGCTGAGGGGGCATTGGGGGCGTTAGGGGGCGTCGAGGGGTCGTTTGGGTGGAGCAGGGGGCACGGCTGCTGCGTCATGTCAACGAACAAATGCCGTGTAAACTGCTCCATGTCGCCGGGATCGTCAACAGAGCGGTGGTCGAGATATAAGAAGCAGATAAGCAACACATATTTTTTTTGAGAAGCACGTTGAAATACATTTCGGTAAAAGGTTTAAAAATTTCGGCTATCTGCCCGAGACGGAACTTTCTGCTTCGGGCCTCGGTCAGATGACGACTGACGATTGAGAACACGTAGTGAGTGACAGCCCAGAGCCGAAATTAATACTGTAGCCGAAATAACTTCTTAGGTTTTCACGGCCAGATTTGATATTGTGGGTTTTGGGTTTAGCCGTGTGTGGCGAACTTCCTTCAACCAATATTTCGACCACCATTGCAGGAGTCTTCTTCAGGAATGATGATTTATTTAGTTGTGAGATTGTGTCAGATTTTTTTTTACGAGCGTTACTGATTTCTCCATGGCAACTACATACTCAAGTATCATTAGTCCGGAGAATCGTAGGTATGTTCTAAGAATACTTACCTACCGTATTAGATGAGGAGATATCAATAACGTTCGTAAAAGAAAACTGACAAACTCACAACTAAACCGCAACTAAATCATCAATCCTGAAGAAGACGCCTGCAATGGCGGTCGAAATATTAGTTAAAAGAAATTCGCCACACACGGCTTAACCCAAAAGTCACAATATATAATGTGTAAAAATTTTAAAACAACTTTTGAGTCAGCGTGTAGCTAGCCAGGCGACTGTGAGACACACACACACACGTACACACACACGTACACACACACACACACAATACGAATTATTAAAGCAAAGGGTATTTTGCAGCTTATTACTTATTATTGACTTTGGTTGTTTCATATCTTTTGCTCAGTCAGAGCGACCTTTAGTGCAAACTTAACGTGGCCATTACTTCTTGTCCTCAAAGCGGGACATGTACCAAATTTCACGTTTTTTTTATTTATTATTTATTTATTAATCGTAAATAGTTTACATAAGACATATATAAGGAATCATTTATTATTTACTGACAATTAATTATCATTACGGTCCTTTTTTATGTACTTAGAACTGACCATTTCGTACATAATTACTGCCTATTAATTTAATTGATTACCGAAAAAATAATTAGTTGCCGTTACATATGGCAAAGCGCTGCGTGTAATGTGTTAATCCGCCAACATCATAGGCTACAGGTCGACATTCACGCATCATCCATTTATTACAGGTAGCCTGTTCCGTTGTCCCCAAAAAGAGCTTAAGAACGAATTCATGTCCCGCTTACAAAAAGTAAATTAAACGCGGTAAAAATTAAAAAATAAATGCAAAAAATTGGCGGTGGTACTTAGCCGATATAGCTCAACAGTTAAAGCGTTTGCTTGGAAAGTCAAATTTTGTGGGTTCGGTTCCCGACGGAGATTTTTAATCAACTTCTGAGCTCTGCCAAGCCCTTGAACTAATTACTGAGCAAATAAATACAGGTTATGTGTATGTATAATTATTAGTACATTATTATTACATTTCGCCCGTCACTAGTCCAAGCGGGCATGAGTCTTCACCGATGCGCATAAGGGTCATTTTTGGTCTTATTGAAGAAAATAGAGCTGATCCACGACGACTCTGGGAAAACATTAACAAAATATGTGGCAACCAACAAGATAGGTTAATGACGGAAGCTCAACCTGAGGAATTTTCAGACTTTTTTGGTGAAAAAATTAGCAGAATCCGCGACAGAACTGGTTCCGCCGGCTACCAGGACTCACGGGGGACTGCTTACAGTTTTAACACTCTTGAAGAGACAACTGTTGCAGAACTTACCAAGTTTATTAACAGTGCTCCAAACAAACAATGCGCACTTGACCCAATCCCAACTTGGCTCTTCAAAAAATGTGAGAAAGAACTTGTCAGACATTTGTTAAAAAAATGATTTATTTGATTTATAGTAAAAACGTTTTTCGAAAATTTCATTTTCTACTTTGAGAGATAAACTTTTTTGTTTTATTTTTTAAATCATCATGATTTGGGTATTGTGGGTTTTGGGTTTAGCCGTGTAGCGAATTGTTTCGATCCAACATTTCAACCGCCACTCTAGGGTTCTTCTTCAGGGTTGACGAATTTGCGGTAGACGAAAAAGACTCCTCCAATGCCGGTCGAAATATTGGATCAACTATTTTGTTTTATTTTTTTAAACATTATGATTTTGGTATTGTGGCTTTTGGGTTTAGCCGTGTGTGTGGCGAATTGTTTCGATCAATATGCTCAATATGTCCCTCCTATACTCCAAATCAACTCTGCAATGATATTTCTTTAGCATGGAAGTGTTTTGTATGTTTATGCTCTAGTGCGGAGCCGCTCTCCAGTCGGACCATATAGCCACAACAATTGTGAAAATAAACATTCTATTTATTTTGCAGTCTTGGTTTTGCAGTTTAGCAGTTTTGGTTTGAAAATGGGAATTGTTTTGATTTATTATCATTTTCTTCTTATGTCGACAGTCTATCTTGCAGAGGGTCTATTCAACAGATATTGCCTCTTGAGTGTGCATGGATCTCTCCATAGCACGCTGGGTGACCTGTATTTATGGGCAAGACTTGCTGTTAGATTCCACGTCTCTGCGCCGTAAGTTAATACAGGGAGGATGCATTGGTTAAGCGACTTAGTTTTAAGACATTGCAGAATTTTCGCTTTAAAAATGTACTTAAGTTTTCCAAATGCTGTCCATCCCAATTGTATACGCTGTCGATATTTTTTGAGAAGCTATTTCGTCCTAGTTGTATTACTTGTCCCAGATAGACATAATAAGAATAGCGCGAGTGGCCTGGATGCGGAAGGCAGAGGATCGAAAAGGATGGAGACTCATGCCGGAAGCTTACATTCAACAGTGGAAGGATACATTGATGCATGATGATCGTTTTCTTTTTTGATTTAGTATCAAAGACTAAAAAAAAAAAATATGAAAATGAAAAAAAAAACTCTCAAAGTAAAAAATGACAAAAATTCATATAAAATTAAAATAAATCAATATTACAATTACATACATTGTATATTTAAAATTAAATTAAAATTACTTATAATATCAAAATAATTACCTAGTATACCCATTAAATACAACTTCAAAATTTAAAAAAAAAACAAATCGTAGTTTTAAATTATAAAAATGTTAATTTGTCTAGCGGCTGGTAGGGGTGGAACATCCACGGTGTCAAAACAAGCACTTAACAATACCTATATAAAGCAAATACTCAATAATTGTTTTTTCATCTCAATATACATAATAACAAATATTATTTGCTACATAGTTGGAGCATATAGCCACCGGAAACCCAAACAACTGCCATATCTTTCAGCATATGGTCAACTTTCAGCATATGATCTTCAACCAATGATCTTTCTGCGTATGATCTTTCAGCTTATGAACTTACAGCTTATGATTTTTCAGCATATGTTCTTTCAGCATGTGATCTTTCAACATACGATCTTTTACTATAAGATCATCAGAGAAAACATACTAAACGGGTCACAGGTTGCTGTGGCCGGTTTTTATTTTATTTTTTTAAGGATGTCGAATAATCAACTCGACCTTAAAATATAATCAACGTTAAATAATTGCATATATTAATAATAATTATTTGTTAATAGTGTTATTGTGTTAATTACAAATAATTGTTATTTTAATTCATTTGGAACAGATTATATTATAAATATATAGGAAGCGGCAAGAAGATCTGACGGTTTTTTTATCAAAACAGCGAGGAAAACCATCATATCTTTTTGCCGCTCCCTTACATATACTTAATATATAAGTATATTGTGGCTTGTGGGTTTAACCGTGTGTGGCGAATTATTTCCTTGCAATATTTCGACCGCCATTGCAGACGTTTTTTCAGGGTTGACGACCTAACTGAAGAAGACCTCTGCAACTGCGGACGAAATATTGGAAGGAAATAACTCGCCACACGCGGCTAAGCCCAAAAGCCACAACACCAAATCTGGCCGTGAAAACCTAAGAAGTTATATAAGCTGGTGTTATATACACGCGGAAAAAATAATGAAAAAATGCACACTTTATTTATAATGGGTAAAAAATATATTAAAAATCACATTTTTACAATACCTAATGTTATAAATAAGAAATTAAAATATTACTATTATTATATTATTATATTATTATATTATTATATTATTATTATATAATTATACTATTAATTTTTCATCACTGGATAAAAAAATGGATTGAAATAAAAAATTTAAAAGTAAAATAAATACTTTGAAATTTAAAAAATATACATAATTACGGAAAAATAAAAAACGCGACCACCGACACGAGCGATACGAATTGCACGATTGTTCAAACATTAAAAAAAGAGACAGAACCATACAGCTTAAGCAATCTGCACAGCCGTCTTTTTGTTTTCTTTATGTATTTTGAATATAATAAAAACCACACGGTTGCTTTTACTCAGTTGAAGAGTTTTGTGAAAGGAAAACATCTATTTGTACAAAACTTGTGTAAAATTCCACAAAACCTATTTTGTAAAATAATTCTTCGTGAGATGTGCCGACGTAGAAACGACCAAAGAAATTATGGAAATCGATGCAGTGTAAGAACGACGTAAGTGTAACCGTAACAGTAGTAAGTAAGAATGTTGAAGCGAGCGATAAGCGACTCTGCTGCGAAGTCGGCAAGGGTCAGATTGATACAGCGCTGCCACAGACTAAGCGACTAGCCTCACGTGTGAATCCAACAACAGTAATTGACAATTCGTTATGTACCATCAATATAAAACACTCCACCAAACCAATACAAATAAAATGTATGAACAAGTTGTTTTTTTTTTTAAATTTTTACATTTATTAATAAAAAAAAAATATGTTATTGCATGCAGAAGAGCACAACCGGTCGAGACCAGTGCACTCTATGACGCTCATCCAGGGAGGCAGGACGCTGCATGCGGTATATATAAATATATTGTGTTTGAGTGTTGGTTGGGGAGATTGCAAGTGTATATTTATCTTATACATATACTATACATAAAATTCTTTTTTCAACGCGTCAATCCCAGCACAAAAATAACGGCAGAAGCGGGATGCGAACCGCATGAACCGCGTGAATAAATGAAGACTGATAGAATAATAATAAAAATATACATACTTTGAATATATACTATAGCGACATCTATCGTACGATGATAACAATGATATAAATACTAGTTTCAACGCAAGTCAGTCTAGGCAGGGCAATGGCGCAGTTCGCCGAGCGGTATGAATACCTGGGCATAGTTGGTTTCCAAGGTCCGTGGTTCGCATCCCGCTTCTGCCGTTATTTTTTGTGCTGGGATTGACGCGTTGAAAAAAGAATTTTATGTATAGTATATGTATATTTAAGTAATAATAATATTGTAATATAGTCAATGATCTATAAAAGTGGATTAGAATATTGAAATAATAAAATAATATTCTAATAAAAATTAAAAAAATCATATACGTATATTTATCTGTTTGTTAAACAGATCCAGATTGTAGGAAGGAGAAAACACATACGATGGAAGAGCATTTCAGAGCTTACCGGTGGCATTAAGGAAGGAACTTTTGAAATTGACAGTTCTTGGTCGACACACATTACATGTGTATGGATGTTCAGCAAGTGTAAGACGAATTTGTCAGTTGTGGGTGTGTGGAGGAGGAATTAGTTCTTAAAGTTCCGAAGAGCAGCGACCGTGGTATCCATCATAAAGGCGCGCCTACAACAAATCTTTGCTTAATAGTTTTTTTTATTCTTTCCTTATTGGTTCCGCATCAAAAAAAAATACATAACGCACGTAGTTTACATAAATTACAAGAACTTTGGAAACTGCCGGTTCTTGGTCGACACACATTAACCGTGTAAATTAAAAAAAAAAAAATGTTCATACATTTGCTGTGCTGGTAACCGACACAAGTCCTTACCATCCTAATTAGTAATATTACTTTATTTATTTTTCATAGTAATCATTTTAAAACATCTATACTTATATACATACAAACGACTTTAATACAATTGTTAAAAATATTGTTTCGGGATGATTGGTTTGATTGAAACACACAAGACGACGAAGAAAGGCTAAGCATCCAATCTCCTTAAAGAAAAAACAGATAAATGATCTGAAAATATGCCTCGGATACTACAGTGCCAACCTCTAGGTCCTAGAGGTTGGCACTGTAGATAGAGCATAGAGTCTAGGATATATATTAGGTCGACCTTAGATGCAGAGATGCTTCGAGGCGAGGCATGAACAATGGCAACTGACCAACACTGAGTGGCGGGAATTTATGCTGTGAATATGCTCCACATTTTTTTTATTTTTTATGTAAGCACATACAGGAGAATACCGACAGATAGTGATAGTATTTTTTTTAGGCCTAAGGCCCCCGGCCCGTCGCCTTGTACCAGCGCTCCTTGGAAGCACTTACCAAGGCATTTTTTTCAGAGCACTTTCTCGTTATACAAGTAACGGGCTTTGGTGAGCAACACCAAACCGTGTGATTCTGAAGCCTCATCTGTGGAATTCACTATGAATGGGTCGTCTTCACGGGACGACTTTCGTCTTTTTTTTTATGTAAGCGCATGCAGGAGAGCACAACCGGTCAAGACCAATGCACTCTATGACGCTCAGCCAGGGAGGCTGGACGCTGCATGCGGGAAACGTGTGTTGTGTTCGTGTTTGTTTGTGGGTTGGGGAGATTGCAAGTGTATATTTATCTGTTTCTTGAAGAGATCCAGATTGTAGGAAGGAGGAAACACAGACGCTGGAAGAGCATTCCATAGATTACCGGTGGCATTAAGGAAGGAACTTTGGAAGCTGCCAGTTCATGGTCGACATATATTAACCGTGTATGGATGTTCGGCAAGTGTAAGACGAGTTTGTCGGCTGTGAGTGGGTGCAGGAGGAATTAGTTCTTTAAGTTCCGAAGAGCAGCGACCGTGGTAATAACGGTAGAAAAGACTAAGTGAACCAACCTTACGCCTGTGTTCCATTGATTGCAGAAAAGACGTAAGAGTGTCATTGTTTATCACACGAATTGCTCTTCTTTGAACTGAGTCAATTAAGTTTAGAAGGTATCTTGTGTCTCAACACATAAGTGACTGCCGTATTCAAGGATAGGTCGGATTTATCCTTTATATAGAAGAAGAAGTTGTTTATCGTTGAAATACCTGTGATCTATATAATACACCTAGTTTTTTAGAAGCGAGACCGGCTTTACACTTAATTGACTCGTAATATTTGACATTATACGAAATTGATACTCCAAGCATGTTGATGGAGCTTACTTTCGGAAGAGAACAACCGTTGAAAGATACAGGATCCATAGCAGTCTTCTTGGTGGAGAAAGTGCATGGTTGTGTTTTGGAAATGTTGAAACTGACGAGGTTGAGGTCGCTCCGTCGTGAAACCCTTTCAAGAGACATGTTCATCTTCTCCACCAGAGATTCCCTAGCAGCAGATAGTTCCGAATGTTTCGGAGTCTACTGCCAATTTTGATTAATAGGCTATGACTGGCATTTTACGGGTGAAGGATCCAATTCACACCAACCGGGGGTATAGATGTGGATCATTTATAGATAGTTTTTTATTTAAAATTTATTTATAAAATTTTATATGCTGCCATCTCTTGTGTGTCAATCGATCTATTTATTTTCACCTGAAAATATAAACGTAAATATTATATTGAAATAATATGAATAATATTTTTATTTATTTTTTAAATTAAATGCTTTCAAAATGATGTCAATATTTGTGTTATTGATTAATTTAAGAGCTACAAAGGTTTGTTTCTTTGATTTGTATATAAAAAAAACAAATTTGGTTGGTTTCCCGGCTAATTTGACCGGAAATCGAAAATTCGAAAACGCATCGGCTAGAGAAACTTTATGTTTACAAAACTTATCTCATAATAATTATTTAAGTTGTACAAAACATGCCAAACTCTCTAATCCCTAAGCCCAACTTTATCCTTCGGTTCGTCTCTCCCAGAACATGCCTCTATTGACTAAGTGCATGCTCGTGTAAGTCTCTAGCATTCTCTGCCTCTGCCATTGATTCTTTATATACAAGTTATATAAAACACTTCACATAAAGTGTAAAACCCAACTTTGAACATTTGAAGCTATCCAAGAACGCACTGAAACCGTATCAAATGCAAATACAAAATTACATAAAAATCCATTTTTAAAAAACTAGATTTGAAGTGTCAAATCTAATTTGAATGTTTATTCAGTGCAAAATTTCTGCTTACACCCGCATGCAGAGACATTCCTTAACTTGAGTTAACTAACCTTATAACCACACTCGTAGAATGCAGTAAAGTAGTGGCTTGTCATATTTGAAGTCTTAATTTATAATAACTTAAGTTTTCGGTGACATGGCACCATCGTCAGGAGCTACTTATTACAAACTTTAAGTTCAGTTTTTAGTGAGTAGCTTCTGACAAAGGTGCACCGAAATTGGTAGACCCATTATTAATTAAAACCCAACAGTTTCATACAGTTTCACTCATTTTATTCTTTAACTTAATACGTGTTTGCAGAGACGTTTCTTAAGATTTGAGGAAATTCGAGGAATGAGGATTCCTCACTTCAATCATTCTAAGCAATAGTAGCTATTTAAAGTTGGCTACCTGCGTATAATAACTCATACCGCCAACTTATGCAACTCCCTAGATTTTGTAGCGCATCTGACATGTTTGTGGAGTGCGGAGTCCATTCAGCGTATAATAACTCATACCGCCAACTTATGCAACTCCCTAGATTTTGTAGCGCATCTGACATGTTTGTGGAGGGCGGAGTCCATTCAGCGTATAATAACTCATACCGCCAACTTATGCAACTCCCTAGATTTTGTAGCGCATCTGACATGTTTGTGGAGTGCGGAGTCCATTCAGCGTATAATAACTCATACCGCCAACTTATGCAACTCCCTAGATTTTGTAGCGCATCTGACATGTTTGTGGAGGGCGGAGTCCATTCCTTTCCAGCATTATTGCGACACCGTGTTGCCGGCTTCTGGAGCAGGATAAGGAGGTCCAACAACATCATCATCCTGGCTGCTTCTGAATGGCTCAACTCCTCCCTGAGCCATCGATGGATGGAGATGGTGCACCAACCACCATGAAATACTATTTTATTTTATTTTAATTTTTATTTTATCTTCACTAAATTAAAACTTTGTTCAATGCTATGTATTTAAAAAAATATGGCAGATTGGGTATTGCACAACCCACCCAATCCTGCTGGAATAAAAACTATATTATTATTATTATTATAAGAAATTTGTCTTTATATGTGTCTTAAGTTGGTTACCTTAAGCTAAATAATAATTCTGCTTGCGGGTGTTAGAATCTAGGACTTGTGTGTAGTGGAAGAAGTGTCGGATTAGCAT
>JAGTXR010000554.1:0-21451 GCA_022606575.1 Glossosoma conforme
GATCGTAATAAAAAGCACTGTGTTTTTTAATCAGCATGTGCAGAGTACTTCTAGTACGATCTGCATTACTCGATCTGTTTCCAATCTTGCTTCCCGTTGCTCATCTATTTCAGATAGACAGGTTTGAGCAGTGTATATTCTAACTGTTTTAATCCTGCTTCCCGTTGCTCATCTGTTTCAGATGAACAGGTTTTAAGCAGTATTATTGCTCTAACCATTTCCAATCTTGCTTCCCGTTGCTCATCTGTCCCAGATGAACGGGTTTGAGAAGCAACGTATTACTCGATCTGTTTCAATCTTGCTCTCCTTTGCTTAACTGTTTCTGAGCTCGAGATGCCCTTTTCATTCGTGTAGGTTGTACTCTTGACCTATTGCTTTTCGTTTGGGTGGCATAATTGATATCACAGTGAATGTTACGTTTGAAATTCCTTTTCAAAATAAAAATAAATTGATTGATATAATACTAGCATTAATATTTATCAACTGACAATACTTGGTGAAATAATTATAATTGCTTAAAGATTAATTTTAATTAAAAAATATAATACCTAGTATTTCATAATATCTTTTTAATTTGAAAGCAAAAATTTTATTATTGTATAATGTCTTAATACATTAAAACTAATCACATACCAATTAATTTAAAAATAGCCTTTTTCAATTGTTGTACCCGCACACATATACAACCTGTAAATATGTGTGTACTAATATAGGATCTTGTCCATACCTACATAAGCCACGGCCTGCTTTTATTTTTCATTATTGAATGGTCTTCGGAAGGCCGAAACATGTAAACATTAAAATAAATTGTGAATCAAAACTAAATATTTTTAATTTGTTAATTTTTTACTTTAAATTAATTATGAAATTATGATATAATACTATTCGAAACCAAACCAGCAATTGGAATTCCAAAATTAACTCTTTCTACTGTATATCACACAATTAATACGTAATATTTATTTTAATTCGATAAACAAAAAAAGTCGTCAAAATTCAAATCTTGAAATAGTTTATTCGAAAATCGAATTTTGTTTCAAAATATTCAGTACCTTACGTTAGTACCTACTTAAAATACCTACTTAAAAATAACTTCAGGTGAGTGAATTTTGTTTACGGCTTTGCTAAGGAAACACAATGTTCTAAATTGGCCGTTCTGTATTACAATAGTCTTGTATGAAAACATGTTTTATGTACATATTCAATTAATTTTTGTAATTAAATCAAATTTTTAGTATCCTTTCTTTTTTTTCTAGTATCAGCAATAATTCGACAAAGTATTATCGCAATCGGGTTAATGGTGTCGGAATGCATCAAGACAGACAGACAGACAGACATTCATTTTTATATATATAGATTATGTACAACACTAAAGCGCAATTTCTATCTCACTTACACCGATGCAATTAAATGTATCGAATTAATCATATATAAATGTATATTTTCTAACTTACGTCCTCTTTTATAGGCCTTATATTTTTATCACCTTTTGTTTTAAAGAAAAAATAATGGCCAGTTTATTTGTGAGCAAAATCGCTCAAATTTTCAGAAATCTGCTAGGGATTCTTTAGTGGAGAATTAGCAAAATACAATATTTAAAAAATATGTATCGCATATTCCTATATTAACAATTTTGTTTGTATTATTCCAGATAAACCAATTTCAGATAATTTTTTACAGTGTAAACCCGGTTTACATCAGTTATTTCGATTTCACATCCCTAATTTCATCCCGTGCTGAACATAAGCGTATTTTTGGCTTAAGCAAACGGCACTGGAGTGTAAATCAAGCGGAATGTATTTGATGTCTCCGATCGGTAATTAACATATAAAAGCGCTCATTAACAACCAATTTTTCTCAATTAATTAATTAATTGATTTTCAACAAATGTTTTTTTTCCTAATATTGTTTTATTATTTTATTGACGCCGCTAAAATCTTTGATATTCATTGCCGATTGCACGACTGCTCTTCCTATAACTAAGTCTTTAGCTGCATACTTTCTACTAAACTAACCGTAAATTGTTTATTAATTAAATACTTAATATTATCTACGTTATTCTTTTTCTCATATTTTCAATCTCAAAATTTAACAAATGAAATATTTTATCAATAGCTATAAGAATAGTAACTTTATCGCTTATTTTTCATTTTAATAATATTTTGCTGGATGCGGAAGGCGGAGGATCGAAGAGGACGGATACTCATGCGGGAGGCCAACGTTCAATAGTGGATAGATGCAGGATGATTATGATAATATTTTGCTATATTACGGCAGAGATACCAATCTATGTTTTATTATTCTCATATTGATTCAATGCCCAAAATCGAGAATTTCCAAGTGTTCCATGATGCGTTCTGTGAAAAATACAAAATGCAGTTTCTTTAAAAGAAAAATATAAAAAGGTATATTTTGTAAATAAACACAAAAGATTTTTTGTGTAAATATCTGTGAAAACGGTTCATTGATTCATTCTATAATAAAGAGTAGGCATTAAAAACAAAAAAGTAGAATTTACTAATAACAAAAGGTTTGCGGCGAATTTTTCATTAGCCTGGTACACTAAATGTAATTAATGAAGAAATTCGCGCACAGTGGAATGTCCTGTAATATTAAAAAAGTCATATAAAGTAATACCACATATATAAGACATTACATATTAAATTTATTAGTATAAACCAATTTTCGTATAAGCAAATTGTAATCAATTTTAATAACTAGGTAAGCGTATTGATAATCTCGTCTTCTAAGACGTTACTTTATTTAAAATAATTAGCTTATTTTATTTTATATGTAGAATTTAATATTTTATCGTTTTTTTCTTACGTTCGCAGTATGCACATGTAGATTATTGATCCGACTGTATCTTGAAGATATTGTAGTTTATTTACTGCCGAGAAGTTAAATACATTACTTATTTATCCCATGGTTACAGGTCAAAGGATGTGTGCTAGTAGACGAGTACCTTTAAATATATTTAATGCAGAAAAAGTTAAGTTGAGTATTAGCTAAATATTATTAACACTACACTGAATACAAAACGTATTCAGTGTAGTAGTTTATGATTAATATTTTAAGCATAGTAACCGAAGAATGAAATATCGGAGTCAGAATTCGGCTCAGATTACAATTATGATGTTTCATCTTCTAGGCCTGGAGCTTGTTTCTTTTTCTTTCTTTCGCCCCTTAATTGGATTTCAATGGTCTTACACAGAACACAGGAGCCGCTGTTGTTGTTATGATTCGAGTTGACGGCACAGTGAAGGCTAATGGCAATATTGACCTGCCAGTCGCTTTCAGCTGCTAACTTCACACCCCTTCGATAATTCCCGACACTTATTTTTTGAGACATAACATAGACATTGGAAACCTTTTAGTAAAACTGTGCAAAAGCCCATAAATTTACATAATATAGTTTCTCTGGCTTTCCATATCTAATCAAATAGAAAACGCATCACGCCACTAGAATATCGACTAGCATCAAATATATTACTTACAGGCCATTTTTGGAGAAATTAGTACACAACGTAAACGTTTAATTATAAATAATTAAGTATAATTCATGACTAAGCATGTGCGTGAAAACAGCTACTAAAATGATGCATAATCAATATCTAATGTTAAATAAACTTTAACGTTGCGTTTTTTTATCGGATATGAATAGGGGGCAATCGTCGTATATATGTAATTTTTATATTGTAAATATAAATATTTTTTAACAACACCGCGATACGCGGTACTCTGCTATAAATCGTTGCATTTCACGCGGAGCTTCGCAAGGAGTTCTAACGAAAGAGTTGGACTGTAAATATCGATTCAGCTTGTTATGGTTTCAGGATGTTCCGTGTCCGGCGATGTGACCGTTGCCAAGCCGGGATCTCTGCCACGGAGCTGGTCATGCGCGCCCGCGAGCTCGTGTACCATCTCGGCTGCTTCACGTGCGCGTCGTGCGGCGCAGCGCTCTCTAAGGGCGACACCTTCGGCATCCGCGATGGACTCATCTACTGCCGACCACACTACGAGCTTATCTTCAGCGAGGGCTACTGCGAAGAAGACATCGCTGCAATGTTTAGGTAAGGCACATGACCGCTTACAGACTGATACCAAAGTATTAATATAACTCTTATTTATTTTAAGCAAGCAAATAGTACCCGGCGTTTTTTAGGACTCAATGTAACAATATTATTCAAAGAAAGAAGTATATCCAAATACATCGAGTATGATTGTATGAATGGCTTGCGTAACTAATGAGACTAAAATCGACACACAAAAGATTTTCGACTCTTAGTATTGGATTCTTTTTCATTATTACTTAAATATACATATACTATACATAAAATTCTTTTTTCAACGCGTCAATCTAAGCACAAAAACAACGGCAGAAGCGGGATGCGAACCGCGGACCTTGGAAACCAATTATGCCCAGGCATTCACACCGCTCGGCGAACTGCGCCATTGCTATGCCCAGACCGACTCGCGTTGAAACTAGTATTTATATCATTGTTATCATCGTACGATAGATGTCGCTAGTATATATTCAAAGTATGTATATTTTTATTATTATTCAATCAGTCTTCATTTATTCACAAGCTTAATATTATTACTTTCCGACAGTCTATTTATTTTAGTAAGTACCACTCGGGTCTCGAACCAAACTATAGACTGAATGGATGAGAAATGACTACTTATAGTTCCGACTCGGACTTTATAACCAATCATTTACCTGTGTTACTGATGGATAATTTTACCTTCTTGATATTGTCTCAAGGAGACATTATAAAATGATTTTTTTTAAATTTTATTACAATATTATTTTATTATTTCAATATTCTAATCTACTTTTTATAGATCATTGACTATATTACAATATTATTATTACTTAAATATACATATACAATACATAAAATTCTTTTTTCAACGCGTCAATCTAAGCACAAAAACAACGGCAGAAGCGGGATGCGAACCGCGGACCTTGGAAACCAACTATGCCCAGGCATTCACACCGCTCGGCGAACTGCGCCATTGCTATGCCCAGACCGACTCGCGTTGAAACTAGTATTTATATCATTGTTATCATCGTACGATAGATGTCGCTAGTATATATTCAAAGTATGTATATTTTTATTATTATTCATTTTCATCTTAAAATAGGGATAGATCGAGTCGTGATTGGTTTAAAACTTTAAATGATCCAGAAATCTTCCTGGTTACGTAATTAACATTGTTCCAAAATTTTATCGTCGTTGGATAAGCTGTAAAGGCATCCTAGTAATATACAAACATGCATTAATTTTTATAAATAAAGATGAAATTAATACTCGAATTTGATTTAAAAACTACGACATTGGTTAGTGAAATATTCCAGGCTAGTGAAAAGTGGTTCTGACTAAAACCAACCAATTTTGACCACTTTCATGTGAGGTTACCGTAACACTACTTTCTTTACTGGCAATACTGCGGCTTATAAAGGGAGATGCCCCGAGGATAGTAGCCTCTTTCTCGAGCGGCGTGCGTTCGTTGTAATCGGAATACATACTTAACACCTATTTCTAGTACATAAAACGAGTAACATGATTTCTTGCTTTTTTCATAACTTTAATGTGCATTTTATGGATTGTGGTTTATTGTTTAGGGCTAGTGGATCACCCAGCCAGTACTTTGCAGTAGGACCGGTACAGAAGGGCAGACCTCGCAAGAGAAAAGCTCTAGCTGCCTCGACTGATGCTCTCCAAGTACAAGCCATGAGGATCTCCAGTAGTGCTCTTGGTAAGAACACCTTAAGTATAAATAACCATGTATTATAATTCTGATTAAATTGTTTAATTTATGCCCCGAACAATAAGAAATTAGGCATGTGTTTAATTGCATCTAAAATCATTGCGGTTAATCATCGATCGAATACTGCAATTAAGGTTATCGTTCATTTCGAATATGTAATTTCTTTATAGTATAGTTAGAAATAATCCGTAAAATAACTTCATTCGAGATAAAGTGAAAATACTGGGAAATCAACTGTGTTCAGATTTGTTGATAGACAAACAACGTGTTTTTTTTTGTAAATACATACTAATACAAGAGAATATTCCTGAAAGAATTTGAAAAATCTCTAATATTTCATTAGAACATATTGTTTTTACTGAAATACAACCATATAATATATGTTTTCAAGGACTTCCTATGAATGATGGATGAATTTTGTCTTGTATCACCTGGTTTGATTAATTAACTGATAAAATATAGAAATACATATTTGAAATATGCGTGTCATAACTAATTTAAATAAATCTTTATTGAAAATAAATCACAGTTTTGAATGTATATGTTGTTTGAATTTAAGTAAGTATTTTGAAGCGAGGGGCGATATCCTTTGTTGTTGCACTTCCGAGCTCCACGTGATCGAGAGGACCTCTCCGGCTTATCACAAAAGCTCGCTCTCGAGCGACAGTCAGGTAGACACCCAACCACTTTTCGAAAATAAAACACCAACACTCAAATTATCACAATTTTGTAATTTTATAGCGACTTAGTTACCACGTGTTTTTGTTATTTTTTTACATCACTAGTATTTTGGATTCAAGAATGGATTTGTCTTCATAAAATCCCTTTATATAAACTCGTATGTGTATTGCATAAGGAACGGATATTGTAAAAGTACACATGTATATGTAGATTGTGATAACGCTAAAAATTTTCGCTTTAAATATATACATTTGTTTACAATTATATACACATATCTATCAGCTGTCATTTTCTCTGTCTCGTCCTAATATATTTATTCAATAAAACTCAACAGAGCGTATACTGTTAAGCACAGTAACTGATTATATTTATTTATTTCTTTAAGGGGAGCCTAATAAATAACTAGATAAGAGCTTACATATAATACTGCTGTGACATTTGAGGAATTATTGAGCGTTTTTAATCGGATTTTGGGAGATTTGGTGATTACTTCGATGCTCTGAAGGATTGAAACATTTGTTCGTAAAAATTACCTCAATCCAAATAGCTCTCTAAGACAGTATCTATATATTTAAAAGAAAGTCGGGTTCTAACGGTTTTTATAACTCAAGAACGGCCAAACCGACTTGGATGAAAATTGGTGGAAAGGTAGCTTAGAACCCTAAGATGGCTATAGGATACTCAAAATTGATTTGATTAAGAAAAAATATTGAACATTTACGTAAACATGTTTTCAAACAACACTATTGTCATTTGACAGATGTCAGTTGGAGAAAGTGTTGCTATAGCCAACGCCATAACTAAAATTGACGCAAAAGTAGGTATTGTAAGTAGGTACCTACGTAAGGTACGGAATATTTTGAAACAAAAAAAAACAAAAGACAGGAAAAAAAGTCAAAAAACAAAATAAATATAAGTCAAAATATCAGTTTAATATTTTATTTGTAAAAAATGTTATAACAAAAGGCAAGGAATCTGACAACTGATATTATTATTGTCTATGGTTACATAGATATTTTGAAGTCTATCGGTTGACGTTTTGTTTCAAGAACTTTCGAGTTTCTGTTAGCTTATTGTGCCGATATTTGCGACCAAAACGATCGAATCTTTCACGAAAAAGCCATCATGGAACTAGGGATCGAAACATTACGAATGTAAGGCAGTGATTTGGTGGTTTTTGGCATCCTAACCTCGAATACCAACGATGAAATTGCGCGCTTTCAAGTTTGGTACAAAGCGATTTGGCGTATATTCGCAATCCCTTATCACGAACGTCATACTGCTGTTGTGCATTTGGCGGTGCATCTGGAGAATGGTCATTGGGTATATTTCACGGCTTCAAATGTTGTTCAACGTGCTGAGACACCTCCAGCGACAACATTGACAAGTCTCTTTACGATCTGCCAAAGCGATCCGTTTGCACGAACTCTAGAATGGACGAGGATTTAATCCGACATTCAAGGTATTTATTTATTTATTTTTGTACTTACACATAATCTAATTAACAGAATAACATACTACACTTATTACTTTGAATTATGTATGCTAATTCTAAAAAAAAGTGTTTATAAATCAGTAATATTGTCTTTGCTTTTGATTCTGTAGATACAAGGACAGATTCACCATCGAATCGGATCATTCCAACCTCTCGAAGATGCACAGCATAAATTTGTACAAATATACTTCAATGACAATATGGAGGAAGAACTTGATCGACGTCTACAAAGTCGTGATCAGAGCGGATAAACTACCATCTGGTACACACGTCGAGATACTGGGCAACTACAACAGATATCTGAAACACGTTGTTCATATGACACGTTGCAATACCCACTGATGTTTCGGCAAGGAGAAGATGGATATTATTTCAATATCAAAATGAAAAATCCATTGAATGGTGAGTAATCAATATATATATATAATTAATATCATAGTTTTGATTCCGTCATGACATACATTTTACAGTGCTTGGTTTTGCTTTAGATTTCCAATAAATGACCAATTACACTGCTTATTACCAGGAAAATAACAGACTTAAAGATTAAGATGTTTGTTTAGAGAAAATTGGACAAATAACCGGCAAACGATTTAAAATCATTCATCTTTACCCCTTTATAATTATGCTACAAATATGGATGTTAGCTTTACATACAAAATAGCAAATCTATTGTCTTAATTTCAGATGAAGAAACTACCAAGAAGGTTAGCTCGCCGAATTATTACGCATATCGTTTGATTATTCGTCGAAATGCTGATAACTACTTGCTGAAATTTCATCGATTACTGCAATATAATTCAACCAGACCAAATATATGATATCATATGTACCGAAAAATTCAACTTAATAAAATCCAAAATCTGCTCATTTATTGCCTTTCGGGTGAAACAAAATTCACGGGGTCAGCTAGTATTTACATAAATACAAAGTACACATGACATAAAAATATGTACCTATTTACAATTGTTCGATTGTATATTTGTACTGCTTGCATTTCTTTGTGTTAAAAACGGGGAACAACTACTAAAATGGGTACAATTGAGAATGGTTGATATAAAGAACTTATTTGAACAGTATCACAATACCCAGTAAGGACGATTGTAGTGCATTTCAAATATTAGGAAAGCACGCGTAACATTACAAGTACCTAAATAGAGAACGAGGAAAAACATAAGTCTCGGTTACAATAACAAAATCTTGTAAATATAATGTAGAATATTTACTTAAATCTTTATAAATATAGTACATTTAAATTGTCATGTTTTTCATGCCATGTTTATATTTTTATTCATTTAATTTTACAGTATTCTATTTCTAATTGTTATATATATATATATAATTTAAGCGCGAACACACATTCTGTGCCCCCCCCTAATATACTACGTGGCATATCAGCGTGATCAAAATGTGGCCCGCTAAGACTGAACAGGGTGCTCTTCAGAGAACTAGCGTCGGTTCGGTAATCAGATAAAAACTAAGAAAAATCCTCACAGGTTCATCGTAGGAGAAGGATGTATAAATAATCCGACTGACTTTAGAGAACCTACCAGTTTAAGAAGTGTAAGTATTTCGTTGCGGTCATAGTATGCATACACGTGATTCAGAATATCCGCCAAATCAAAGCTATCGGGTTTTATAATTGAGCATTTCCTCTGTCGTTTCTTATTTGCTGTTAATATATTTTTCTCTTCTAATGACGATTCACCGTATTTCTCCTCTGTGATCCGACATACTGTAGCTTTACCGATTCCTAGGGCATCCGCGACCCGATCTCGAACGTTTTCAAGAGGCAGCAATGGTCCACCATTTTGATTTTCTCGATGAAAATAATCACGTAAACGTACGACAAATTCAGGTGATTCACTGCTGAGAACATTTCTTTTCTGTCTCTTTGGCATTGTAAAAACACAAAAATACGATTCAATGAAATAACTTTAACAATACTAACAATAAATATAATAATTACAGAAAAAACACGTATCGATCAAAACACAGCGCGCTATCAAAATTTGGGCATTTGTACTGATCACACGCTGCCTTTCGGAAAAAATGATACTAAAATATAATTATTTTCGAAGAAGAAGAGAGAAAAAAGATATAATTGAATATTATAGATTTTTGGTGAAAGTAAAACTAAATAATTAATTGTTTATTTTTATAACTAGATCATTTAAATATTTTAGTGTATATTTAATCAATTTCGTAACTTTATTTATTGTATATTATTTTTCGTTTTACGAACTTCTCCATGATAGATCGGGAAACCTGGAATTTACCCGCCTCACACCCGCATCACACCGGAGGTCAGTTAAGTCTCCTTGATGACGCGCTCATTCAGATTTGATCAGTTAACAACTGATTAGTCCGGCGACAGATTTAGCTTACTGAATTTACTTTTAAGCCCTAGCTCAGATTCTTAGAATACGTAGTCTAGCATTATTACTTACTCGTGTGAGAATGAGTCGGTCATTTCAATTCAAAACAATTTTCCGCGCAATTACATATTATGATCGTATTTTCTGCGAAAGAATCTTCTCCTTTTTTACCGGTAATCTCAATTTTATCCATACTGTTAGATTAACATTGTCACCTTAAGCGGCACTGTACGCGTTATTTAATGCATCGCTTAGATTGAAATTGTTTGTTAACAGAAATTCTCCACCCGTCCGATCTGACTTCATCGATGGAGTCGCTGTCATACGACTCCTCTGTAGCTTCCCCGGGCAGCGCTTCAGGCCGCCACTCCCAACGCACCAAGAGGATGAGGACCAGCTTCAAGCATCATCAACTCCGCACCATGAAGTCATACTTCGCAATCAACCAAAACCCTGACGCCAAAGATCTCAAACAACTGGCGCAGAAGACCGGCCTCTCCAAGAGAGTCCTCCAGGTTTGATTAATATTTTTTCCCTCCTCTCTTTTCCTTCACTTGTTTTATTCATTTTGGTACGCTGTAATTTACATTGTTACATGGTCCTTGCAATTTACATACAAGGCTAAATTTTGCGAAATGACAAACAGTTAAGAAACATAAGAGTCTATTCCAATGACACTCAACCTTTTTTTTCTTCGGACCACATACAAATATTTGTAAAGCTACGCGGGCCGCATCACTTTACTGGTATGACAAAAAATATGAAACCCCCCACCCCCGTTTTTTTGGAAAACCATATAAGATTTATAAAAATATAACCGAAACAGAATAATAATTATACATATCACTAGAGACCCGTATTTTTAGCATTTTGAAATAGATGCTAAAATTCGGAATAGATGCTAGTAAATGCGAATTTCATAGAATATGAAAATAGATGCTAAAATCTCGATTTCCTTGTTTTATGAAATTAATTTCACCGTTATAAATATGAAATTATAGATTTTTACATATCTATCTTATATGGCCACACTTTACCTCGCCTATAGCAATATTTTTACACTGTTAACATTGCCCATACATATCTTTTCGCACATTTATTGTGGGAAGAAATTGATTACATAAAACGTAGCCTACAAAATCATAATAATGAAGTTTTTTCTGTTGCAACAATACAAATAATTTCATTCACTAGTAAAACAATAAAAAAAACTGGAATTTTATTTAACTGAAACTGCTAAAAATAGTCTTCTTACACTTGAGTCTCAATTATTGATAAATAAGACCAATTTATATTACGATACCCTTAGTCAACTTTTTAATCCATCAGTAGCAGGTTTAAACTGTACCATTGATGTTAACAAGAACTTGCCATTATTTAATTTATTAACAAAATCGCAATTTATAGAAGGATATCAAAATTTTAGAAATTATAAAAAGATATATAAACTAGATGTTTTACAACTATTATTGGCCACAAAATTAAGTATAAATATTTTAGTTGCACTGCTATCAAATAAATTTGGTGTCCAGTAAATAGGGTTGATGTTGAAAGATTCTTCAGAAAATATTATTTAATAGTAACTGATCGTTGAACTAATCTAAAAAATTCATCCTTTGAAACTAGCTCCATGATTTATTTTAATAAATATTATTTTGATATTATTGTTTGTAAGATAAAATTCAATAACATTGTAACCCTTTTTTATTTATATTATGGAGACTAAACAATCAACTTAATTAAGCTCTCCGTTATCGGCTTCTCTTCAAATTTCCTATAAATGAAATTGGTGACTGACTGTAAGAGTTCATTCCTGAAAATTTCAATAATTCAATGAATATATTGATTATTGCCATTTTTTTGTATTATTTTGTTTAATGTCTTCGTACGCTTAATTATTATTTGTAATATTTTTTGAATTTTGTCAATATTTTATTTAAAAAATGTTACAACTTAGTGGAATTGATAATTATTTGATATTTGTGTCATACAAAAATAGATGCTAGAATAGATGCTAAGTTCCATGTTTTTAAATGCTCCATAGCGCTAATTTTGATAAAAAATAGATGCTAAAAATACGGGTCTCTACATATCACTTATCAGCATACGGCTCGTTAAAAATTACAATAGTGAAAAAAATAAAACTCAAAAGTAACATGTATCCAAGCGTTTATTTTGAAATTAGTGTGATTTTTGACATTGGGATAAATTTTCAACAATTTTAGACAAATCGGCTTTATAATTGCTGCATGCTACCCTCAATACGTCGTCAAGGTGAGAATCAGTAAGTCGATTCCTGTATACGTTTCTTGCATATTTCATTTTGGAATATGATGACTCACAAAGATATGTTGATGCAAACAATGTGAGGAGTAGGAAGGCACAATTTTTTACAGTCTTGTATTTTTCAGGAACTAATTCCCAAAAATGGATGTACTCCTTGCCCTCTCTTTTTTCTTCAAAAACAGTTTTCATATTAGTATCGTTCTTAAATTTGATAAATTCATCAAAAAGCACTGCATAATCATATCCCAATGTAGCTAAATGTGTTAAAGTTGCTGTTTCTAGGTGCCAGGGATTTTCTATAAATAACAAACAATTCTTGATACTACGTAAGTCCTGAAATCTGCTCTTAAATTCCTTAGCTAAGGCAGCTAAATAATTTAAAAATATCTTATAGTTTTCTTCAGAAACATGTAAACCATCTTGTCTAGCTTTTATAACAGTTGGAAAGTTATGCAATACTTGGTTCTCTATTTCTTCGTGGTAGATGTTCAATTTCTCTTCAAAAGCAAACACTTTATTCGCCATCCTCTAAATGATTTGATTTTCGCCCTTTAGGCCACGATTGAGTTCATTAAGTTTTTCTGTGATATCCACACAGAAAAGCTAAAAGACACCACCATCCGTCATTATTAAGTTCGCTGTAGATTTTATTATTTTGTTGTAAAAACAAAATAATTTCATGCCTCAAAGAATAAAACCGTTCCAGAACTTTACCTCGGCTTAGCCATCTCACCGAGGTATGTAAAAGAATGTCACTATAGTTACTGTTCAATTCTTCCAAAAGACTTTTAAAATTCGTGTGGTTCAGTTCTTGGGCTCTAATATAACTAACTATACTTATTGCAGTCTTCATCACGGCGTCTATTTCGGCAATGAAGATACGTGCTGATAAGTTCTCTTGGTGTATGATACAGTGGAAAGATAAGAGATTTGTTAAATTATATTTCTCTTTCAATAAAGCAACCAATCCTTTTTCGGATCCGATCATTGAAGGGCATCCATCCGTGCATACACAAACCAATTTTTTAATATCAATATCATTGTTTTCCAGAAATGTACTGATAGTATTGAGATAGTCCGTGCCTCTGGTTTGAATTTTCATAGGAAGAAATTTCAAAAAAATCTTCATGAACTGAATTGTGTCCTGTACAATATCTAACAAAAACGGAACATTGTGATGTTGCTAAAATATCGGTGCTAGAATCAAAAGCCAAACTAAAATATTTGCATTTTTTCAGATCTTCTATGATGCGATTAAATATGTGATTTGCAATTTCTTCAATGCGTCTAGCAAAGGTAGAATCAGAAAGCTGCATACTTTTGATCTGAGATATTATTTGATTTTTATTGCTAAATTTATCAAATAATACGTTAGAAGCACTGAGGAAACATTCTTTCACAACCTCTGCGTCGGTAAATGGTTTCATATATTTACCAAGTATGTAACAAATTTCATACGACGCTCTTGTCACTGCTGCGTCGTGTGATACCGCCATTGATATAATATTTTGTTGATGTTGTAAGGACTTCTTGAAAAGTGTTAACTTTTCAGTTCTTATTAAAGAGCCACGAGGAAATGTATCACTATAGTCCATCCAGAGTATGAAGAACCCTATGACACATTTATTGCCCCTTGTAAAAGGGACGGGGCAAAAATATTTATTTCGATTAGGTCGATTTTTTTCTCTTCTTCTTCGAAAAAAAATCGAATTTGAATTCGAAGTGAATCGTATATAAACATCTCTATTTCCGCATGGCGGCTTCATGGCGGATCAGTACAAATGTTTGACTTTCAGTAGCGTGTTGTTCTTCGATCGATTCGTGTTTTTTGTTGTTGTAATTATTATATTTATTGTTAGTATTGTTAAAGTTGTTTCATTGAATCATATTTTTGTGTTTTTAAAATGCCGAAGAGACAGAAAAGAACTATTCTCAGCAGTGAATCACGTGAATTTGTCGTACATTTGCGTAATTATTTTCATCGAGAAAAACAAAATGGTGGACCATTGCTGTCTGTTGAAAACATTTGAGATCGGGTCGCGGATTCCCTAGGAATCAGTAAATCTACAGTGTCTCGGATCACAGAGGAGAAATACGGTGAATCTTCATCAGAAGAGAAAAATTATTAACACCAAATAAGAAACGTCAGAAGAAATGCTCAATAACAAAACCCGATAGCTTTGATTTGGCGGCAATTCGGAATCACGTGTATGCATACTATGACCGCAACGAAATACCAACACTTCTTAAACTGGTAGGTTCTCTAAAAGTCAGTCGGATTATTTCAAAGGCAGTGCGACGTCTCTTAGTAAGGTATTGAAAAACATTGGCTTCAAATATAAAAAAATGTGAAAAAAGAAAGTTTATAATGGAGCGCACGGATATTTCCCTGAAAAGATGCGATTTTTTTGAGGCAAATGAAGAGCATTAGGAATTGGGGAGAAAGTCGTTTTTCTCGACGAAACTTGGCTCAATGCTAATCATACTGTTGGTAAAATATGGACCGACGACACGGCTAAATCTAGGACGAAAACTCCTGAAGGAAAAGGCCAGCGCCTCATTATTTGTCATGCCGGAACGTCAAAAGGTTTTGTGCCCAATTGTCTTCTGGCGTTTAAGTCAGTTAAAACGACAGAATATCACGAAGAGATGAATTTTGATAATTTCAGACAATGGTTTATGACCTTATTGTCAAATTTACATGAGCCTCACGCCATAGTAATGGACAACGCTTCGTACCATTCTGTCCAAATCAACAAAGTTCCTACTACGGCAAACAATAAAAATGAAATTATAAGTTGGCTTCGTGACAAAGGAGTGCCAAGTAATGAGGCAATGTTAAAAAATGAGCTGCTCCGATTGGTTGATTTGTTTAAACCTCCAACACCAACATATGTATTGGACGAACTGGCCAAAACAAAAGGCCACACGGTAATCAGATTACCGCCATACCATTGCCAATATAATGCTATTGAAATGATATGGGCTCAAATAAAAGGTATATTAATATAATTTATCACTTCTACCTCACGCCATTTTAATCATTATTTATGCAATGAATATCCTTTTTTACATTTAGGTTATGCGGCTAGATGTCACGGCAGAAGATTGGAAAAAAGTGGTGGACAAAATAAAAAGAGAATATTATGCAGATTGGGATCGCAATGTACGCTTTGACAATTTAAGTGAACAGAACCTGATTATAAATGTGTGTGAAAGTTGTAGTTCTGATTCCGATAGTGACGAAGACAATTTAGAATGTACTGCTTTATCGGATTCCAACTAAAATATGTGTTTTTAAGGTTATGTGCTAATATTTATCTCTACACTTGCTTTTCTTCATAATTTTCATATTACTAATATTATTATTTATAGTTTGTTTTACATGTCTCTTAAAACCTGTTAATATTCACTTACAATTGATAATAATTCTAATATTTCATTTTAGTAGGTATTTACAAAAACAATCGAAAATACGATTGTCTTTACCCCAACACTGGTTTTCGCAGTAATGTGACATGGCCTTCTACGTGCATCAGATATTATAGTATTATAGTTACAAATTGCTGTATTTTTTCTAATTTGTATCAATATAATATGTATATATTTTTTATTATTTTGTTTTTATTGTGATATATTTACCTAAATAACTTATTATATATAAGAAGAGAGGCTTTTGTTTATGTTGATAAAATTAGTATAGGTAGCGAACGTTTTTACAACGTTATATCGGACGATATTTAGCACAGGGCAATAAATGTGTCATAGGGTTCTTCCTATATTGGATGGACTATAAATGTTTTGTGCTTCGTGGTATAATGACGAAGAATGTTATATTTTTTCAATATAACATTCTCACGACATATCAAGCATGTGGTCGAACCATGTTTATTTGACACAACGAAATATTCTTCTACCCATTTGTCTTGAAACCCTCTTTTTTCGTCGGACATATTTTGATTGCATTTCGAAGACACTCCCGCCATTATGCGTAATTAAATGATCACAAAACAATATTTTATAAGACAACAAAAAAATCTATCGCATCCGTGTTCCGTGTAATGTTTACTTGAAAAAAACGCCGCAACACTGTGACTGATGGTTCAACTTAAGGGCTGTTATGTGAAAAATGTATGTGTTGCCACAAGCAAAATTATTTGCGCGCATATTTGTCTGTCAAATATTTGTTTTTTGGGATAAAATTTAGCGTGTGCAGTAACAACACTCTTATACCAGATCTGATGTTGACACGACAACGACCACCCGGGTTTCCATGTCTGTACGTCACAGTCGAAATTAATCTCAAGATATACGAAATATTTTGTAGAATGCCAGATTTTGAAAATCATGTTCCTGATAATAAATGTGTTGAGGGCCGTACAAAAAAGCTTAGCGGGCCGCATGCGGCCCGCAGGCCGCCGGTTGAGTATCGATGGTCTATTCCATCACGGCCCCATTAACCGCGCGCGTAATTCCAATGAAATACTTAATGTAGGTTAACAGTAAGGGACCGTCAGAACTAGGCAGCAATTCTGGAAGGTCCTCTTAAGAAATGGCAGGCTCCCAGGTGATAATAACAAAGAACTCGTCTCCTGTTTTCATGGACGATGCACTCCATCGAAGAATGTCTGTCTGTTATATGCTATATACACGGACAAATATCGCAAGTAGAGGGGCCAAACGTGTTAAGGAACTCTCTAATTATTCCGTGTCCAATAATCGCCTGGGCGAGATGAAAATCTACGCAGTTCTTCTTCGTTTCTAATGCTGCAGCCACGTTTTTTACGGACTTCCGACTCCTCACTTGAAAGTTTCTGTCATTACATGACTTGTTAATCCATAATATTATGATATTGACCATCAATATTATCTCTAAAAATGCATCAGTTGTGCGAAACCGTTGCGGATCTCATTTGACGGACAGTGTTCTACCCGTTCACATCTCACGGTGCGGCTGATGTCACGCGGTCGATTTTCAAATGGT
This sequence comes from Glossosoma conforme, assembly GCA_022606575.1. NCBI lineage: Eukaryota > Metazoa > Arthropoda > Insecta > Trichoptera > Glossosomatidae > Glossosoma > Glossosoma conforme. The sequence goes on from JAGTXR010000554.1 coordinate 17,603, forward strand.
CCGCAATTATACCGACAGAAAATATGTCAAATGTTTATTATATAGGCCTTATTAAGACAAGTGATTTGTTTTCCAGGTGTGGTTCCAGAACGCTCGCGCTAAGTGGCGGCGCAACATAATGCGGCAGGAGGCCGGGCAGAATGGAAGTGCGACTGCTCAAAGCAACGCTCCGCTGCTTCATCAGTTGCACGCCCACCACCCGGCAGCCTTCTCCGACCTTTACTAACATCAGGCCATGGCCGGGGAGATGACTTCCAACAGAGAGGCCGATGATTATTTAGGGTAAACAAACATGCTAGTGTACTCAACAAACTATACTTGAACTCAACAATGTAAAATGGTTTATTCATCTACGAGAGTGAAACAAAAAAATGCTTAAAAAGGATTGGGTTAATCATCTAATATATTTGGATAAAATGTATTTTGTCACTCGCCTAGACTAAGGATTGCTTTCCGGAATAAAATGACCAGCACAACAACGTTTAAGCGATATTTAATATTTTTATTAGACAGTCTAAATGCGGTTTATTTAAAGATTTTTTTGACCTTAAAATATATTCAGTATATTCAATTTTTCGCAATAAACTCTACTCCTATCCATCTAATGTGTAATGTGATCTGTTTTGTTACGATATATTAAGGGGGTGGTATTAAGCTTTCAGCATCATAAAATCATTTTTTAACATTAAATTATTTTTAATACTGGATGGATTCAGTAAATTTAAAATTCAACAGTTTAATTATTAGTTATTTTCTGGTCTGTGCAAATCGAAATATTCGCCCACATCCTTTTATGTCTAATCGACTTGATGCAGAGCCACATGGATTATTAAGGATTACTTTACCTGGTTATTGGAGGACTAATTGTTTATGTACATTTCCAAAAGTCTTTTTTAATAAATATTGTTATGAATATATATATCTATCAAAAATAATTACTCGTATTAAAACATAGGAATACACATTACATTTATGTGTAATCTATTCACCGAAAAATCCATCAATAACCCATACAACAAAATATACGAACACAAAGTCAAAATATTTATTGGTTATATTTCTATTATCCTACAAGGCCAAGAAAAGTATTAAAAGCAAATATACTTATTATTATATATTACACTAGTAATGAATAACTATTGCATAGCCAGCCTGGTGCGGAGAGTAAATACCTAATGCTTTAATAAAAATGGCGTATTAATTTTAAAAAAATATCGGTATACTAGATATCTACACTTACAGGATGGGTTTGTTTATATAATATTGTGGAAATTTATGAAAATCGCTTGGATTTATTAGGACTATGCAAGGGGCTTTGATAATAAAGGCATATATTTTTATGATCTCCTACCCCATTTCCAATCGGACTCATTTCATTAGACTCCTCCGGTGACATTACATGTGAAATATTATAATTTATATTCCTATCCCAGTTACGTTGTCGCTCAGAAAGCATAAAAATCAAATCACATGTGCTGTAATTGAAGTATATCTCCACAACTCACTGCACCATATTAATTAAATAAATCTTATCATATCAAAGTTTTTTTGTATTGATTGGTTCTTTACGATAGTAAAAACTAGACCTTTGAAAAAAAGAAGAAGAGTTTTAGGCTACTCGCACTGATAACTCCTTAGTTGCATCGTAAGTTGAACATTAAAAAAATAAGTAACACATCAAGGTTTATAAAAAATCGGAGGAACCAAATTCTTATAATATGAAGAATCATTTTGCCCTCAGCACAGTTTTCCCTTCGTACGGTCCTGGCAGTCATTATTTTTGTATTGATGAATGAAAGTGATGCCAATGTACAAATGGCGTATAATATACTATATTTTGTCAGCTTCTAAAAGAGCATATTTATTAACTAGTATAAGGTTATTTATTAAATGATTTAATTGATACGAGTTAAATGCTGTTAACCAATGTCTATTAGGCGTTAATGATAATTATTATATGTACTCACTTCCTAAAATGGCCAACATTATTATTGTTATAAATGGATAAATGTGTTTATAGTATGTTTCTATTTCAATATATCCACCGATTTTAATCTCATGTCGCAGTTCTAAATACCTGTAAATATATATATATTTTGTTTAGATACTTCATAGACAGTTGGTAAACATACGAGTATGTAAGGCAAGCAACCAAAAAGACCAGAGCTTAAAAGCTCTACATTCATTTTACTCTCAATTCTTTGTTTCAGTAACTGTCTTCCTACACCATATTTTCTCCCAATAGTGAATACACAATATTACTATTGCAGACAATTCGTAATTGTAATAATTTGCTTTACTCTTAAGGTCAGATTTGTGACACAAATTTACATAATAACTAAACAGTATTAATTTATATGTATGTATATCATATACAGGTAAATGAGTCTTGTTTGTTTTCGGCGACCATTGCTCACTAGTTGAAGAACATATTCACTGGAATACTGTAACCAATCTTACATGTGTGCTAGAATCTAATGTGGTAGAAATATAAGCATATTTATTGACAACCTCTCTTATCCTCTGGCTAGTTTTCCTTCAGTCTCATATACCGTTGGTGTCCACAGGTGGAAAATATGTAAATAGAAATAAGAAATACCGCCCACTTAAAGCTGAAGTCGCCTACTTATGGGGAGTATAAACAAGGTTAGAGTTAGATCTATAGATGATATATCATATTAAAATCGAAATAATCGGATTTGGGTATTTTACTTTGAATATAATATTTAGTATGTCCTTAAAAAATATATATGTTTGCCATAAAAAAACTGTGTTGTAAACAATAGATATCATCACTCAAATATAATTATTTTGTTTGATTTATTTAAATCTTTTAAATGCAGTCAAAAACATTTTTATGACTTTTTATGCTATGTTGTGAATAAATTATATTGATTTAATAAATTAATATTGATGAAATAATATATCTTAATATTCTTCTGTTTTGGGAATGAAAAATAGTTATTACCTCCTTTGATATAAACATGATCCCCTGATGCTCTAACTTTCTCCTCAATCCTTTCTATCAATATGTACTTGTAATTTATAAGACCTCAGCAAATGCAAAACCAATGACTTACTTCTATAAATAAAATACATTATTATTTCCCATATTTATTTATAAAAATTCCAAGATATTTTATACTGTTGCCACTATCAGGACACAAATTATGAAGGAATATTTTCATACGTTGTATTAAAACACACAACTGTCATTAATTATTATAATAGGAACAAACAAATTTAATAATACAAAAGTAAATAAGAAGCAGATTCATTAACCAATATCCTCTGCATATCTTCAGTACCTGTTGAAATAAAAAATGTATGTTTCAGTGATTTAATATTAATTATATACCAATGGTTCTTAATAGGCTATATATATATACAGTGCTACCTTGACATACGAGTTTAATTTGTTCTACAACCTTGCTTCGTATTTCAAATTACATGTATCTCAAAGCAAATTTCCCCATTGAAATTAATTGAACTGCCATTAATCCATTCCAGCCCCCAAAATTTCACCCCAGTTGTTTTTGATGTGTTTTTGAATAAGAAAAATGTATTTATAAATGAAAAATATTGTACAAAAACATAATAAAAGAGAACGTAAAGAAATAAACTAGATTTATAAAGTGTTATTTTCGCTTAATTTTCATCACTGCTTTTCTTTTCACTGATCTTTGCCTTTTCACCACGCTTTTCTCACTTTCACCTGTAGGCCATTTAAAAAAAACATGTCAAAGAGGTCTATTTCTTCCTCCATTTCAGAATTTTCCGGAAACGAGTTAAGCAAGTGTCATTAAGCCAATTTGCATCTCAAATTTTGCTTGATTTCAAAGCATTTCA
>JAGTXR010000555.1:0-21210 GCA_022606575.1 Glossosoma conforme
AACGGTAGAAAATACTAAACCAATATTACGCCTGTGTTTCATTGATTGCAGGTCAGACGTAAGAGTGTCATTGTTTATCAAACGAATTGCTCTTCTTTGAACTGAGTCAATTAAGTTCAGAAAGTATTTTGGGGCTCCAATTCAAAAGTGACTGCCGTATTCAAGGATAGGTCGGATTTGTCCTTTATATAGAAGAAGAAGTTGTTTATCGTTGAAATACCGACGTGATCTATATAAATATATAATACACCTAGTTTTTTGGAAGTGAGACCGGCTTTATACTTAATTGACTCGTAATATTTGACATTGTTCGAGATTGACGGTTACAAACAGTCAAGTAAATGAAACATTAAGAATTCTATTAAATATCTAATTTTAACAAAATACTCCGTCTGTGTGACTTTACGTAGTGTTTAGTACTAAAAAATGGTATAAAAGGATTGTGATATAAAGTTTTACCTTTTAGTTTTGTAAGCGTCGTAGTTCTATAACTATTCTGACGGATTGTGATCGATCTAATGGCAAAGGATTGAATCGATTAGCTTAACTTTTGTTGGAAACGTCAACTAATTCGTTCAACGATTCGGAACCCTTTCCTTGCTTGTACGTGTATAATACCACCATTGACAACCTATTTAGTATTGGTTAACTGACAAATATATTTTGTTATATTTTTTTACATAACCTTTTTAACGTGACTTCGCTTTTACACGACTTTTTGTACGGCACCATTACTTTTTCATGCTACTTATGATACGAGAATTTCAAGATGATATTTAATTTATACAAAAAATTAAATTTTTAATTAAACATAATAAAATATGAAGAAATATACTAGAAAATGCAAAAGCTCGCTAAATAGAAGACTACGAAAATAGTTCTATAAACGAATTCGCGGAGCTCATGTCTGAACTGGGCTTCTCTCGTGCGGCATATTCGCATATCAACATACATCTCTGTACATCATTTTAGTGATTTCAAATAATTTAACTCTTATATGAGCCAGGTTACTAAGCGTCGAATATTCGACGGTCGATTCTTGTGAGAAAAGACGAAGCGTCGAATATTCGACGCTCATCTAAAACACAAGTTGACATTAATAAAGATTTATTATTTACATCATACATGATCTCAAAAATAAAATTTCAGTTTGAATATTTTATTTTTTGATGTTTATATTTTTTTACTGGCAAATATAATTATTATTATTGATTGAATTGCTTAATCTGAAGTATGAACTGTTTGGAATGTATATTATTTTCATTTTTACAATCTAGCGTAAAAAAAAGATAAAATTATGTTAAATTTTAAAGTACCAAAAATGGTCTAAAATCGTTTCGTTTTTTTTCATGAAAGTAACGAAAGGGCTAAGACAAATAATTTATTTGGTCTAAATTTTGTTAAGTATACAGGTATATACGAGTGCTTGCTTGAAATATTTTGAAATTACAATTTACTTGTAAAATTATTTTTAAAATGTTTAATTAAAAAAACAATGTATTTCTTTATGAAAAGCTTTCAAAATCCACTCCTTCGTATGTCATTGTCCGATCTTTCATAACTCACTTAGGCGAATCAAACAATGGTCTTTTGGGTTGCCGATGCGCGGTGGGTGTAGCACTGTAGAGCAAGAAGAAAGGTGGGACAATAACTGTGGACGGGGACAATGCGACAAAGTCAAGCCGAAAGAGAGCGGCACCTATGACTTAGAAGAGATGACAACTGAAGTGTCAAAAGCGGTTATTGTGCTTATATTTGATGTAAGCCGCTACCGTGATGAAGGGACGGACTGGGGATTTTTTTTCATCATCAACTTTGGAGCAGCTTCCAAAAAACTAGGTATATTATATAGATCACGTCGGTATTTCTACGAACAACTTCTTCTTCTATATACATTGTAAATCAGCCCTATCCTTGAATACGGCAGACACGATGATTTGGGCATGATGAGGAGCAGGTCAGCAAAACAAAGACATTTGCAGAAACAATTTGACATATATTTACGATAAAACTTTACAAATTTATGGCTCGACCTAGTCACAGCATCAGGCCGAGCCACAATACAATATGCTCTCGCCGAAGGGTGGTACACAACTGGCTCCGCCGTTCGTCGGCGGTGAGACTCGCCCAGCGCCCGAGTGGCGATGTACATAACTAACACACACCGTAAGCGGACTTGTCCAAAATACGAATATGGTGTAAGACAAACGAACAGAAATAAGAGGCGAAATATTGTAAATCGAGGTTTTTGGTACCAGTCAGCAAGGGCTACATCATGCTGATGTCATTATGAAATTCTAAATAAAGCATCTTGGTTTTATGTATAGTATTTTTATAAATATTATTTACATAAAAACATATCATCAAAAATATATATTTTTTTAATTCCAAAAATCGACTCTGGTAGCTTAAGTATGGACATGTTTAGTAGCTCACCGAAGTCATAAGTTACTTTACGTGGAGTAGTCGTTATGTCTGCCGGTTGCATTGTTTTGTCCCAAGGGTTCGGCGCAGCGGGGCGTCGATGGTGATGGCTCTATGAAGGGAAATCCTGAAATATGTCCGATCCTGAAACTAGAGTGACAAACCCGGCCAACTACAGGGATTTCAGGAGATAACAAATATTCGTGATCATAATTTAAAAATCATACCATTATGCCTATAATGGCTTGGTAAATTTCCCCTTATTAAGCCTACATAAATATTTATTTTAATAAATTGATACACAGTTGCATATCTACATCAAATATCATATTTAATGACATACGTCTCCTAAATATAGGAGAAAAAGAAACGGCAGACGCTGGGACTCGAACCGCGAACTATGCATCTTAGTTCTATTCCATACACAGCGCGGTCCATCGTAACCATTAAATATTATGGTTCCATTACAAATAATGACTCCTAACTGATGTCTGCCATTTGCAGAATCCATTTCCCAACCTCACCATTTCCTTATCCATTCCCACGTATTTCGTGGTTAGCAACGTGTTACGAAAGAAGGCAATTCGAGACTTGCTGTAGTATACTAACTTCGCAGCCTTAGACTGAGGTCTATTTGAAATCTAACTGATGCACTTAGAATCATAGCCTTGAGCCACTCTCAAGCAAGTAGCTTTTTACGTGCCCCCTGTAACAGGTCCCCATCTGGGTCTCCACAAACAGGACGGGGCAGGGAGGGTTTTCACCAAGCGGTTCCATTACAAATATTATATAATGTTTGTAAGGGATCCATAATATTTAGCAGATTCGAGGAAAACGATGAATCTGGGAACAGTTTATACGGGATTATTTTGCATTGTTTCTTATGAGTGTTCGCTGGAACCATTAAAATTAAAGAATTATGCGGAAAACCAAAAAAGCTAGAACGAAATAACGGTCTACCTCTGTATTTAATGTATTGATATCAGCTTGATTTGGCTCCTTAAGGCTGATGCCGTAAAGCCTCGAAAAACGATCTTTTGTCTCTTATTTATGTTCGCTCGCCTGACATGCATATCTAATATTGTTAGTTTGAGTTTTATAATAATACACGGTGTTTGCAAACGCCATTTTATTTGTTATGACAGTTGGCCCATTTCATGTTGGTGCCACTGTCATCTTTAATTTACTTTTTTGCCACGACTGTTGGTAGCGCTAGGCGTCAGAGCACGCAGTCAGTTGACAGCTCGCTCGCGACCATGATGGCGGACGCCTAATGGCGTTCACCATAACGGGTGGACGAAAAAGCAAGTGTTTGAGAAATAAACGCTAATTGTGACCGAAAACAAGTTCTTTATATTGTGAACCTGATCTTGCATCCTGTCATCAAGTAAAGCGATATCGAAATAAGAGAGGAATACATCAAGACGAAAGATTGTATATCGAGGTTTTCGGTACCAGTCAGCAAGGGCTATATCATGCTGATGTCAGTATTTGTAATATTACATTTTAAAAAGCGTCTATTGCTACCTAAACAGTGTGTACTTCTTGACATTATACAAATCAGTAATGTCAGTTTTTTTCGATGTTTCCATTTATCCAGTGCGCCTTTAAGGATTCGCCGATTTCAAATAAACAAAAATACAACAAACACGCGGTCAGTTGAGGCCATTGTCAGGCGGGACGAGCGTGTCATCGCCGCGCCACAAACACGCCGCTCTTCAGGCGGACAATGGGTGTGGAAGAGATGTAGATAAGTGTTTACGACGACAAGATGAACCTACACTATATCTACATACTATAGTACATATTGAAGAAGCTTGAACCGTTTTGGAGCATTTTTTTAAAACACTTACAGGAGAATATTGACTGGTGGTGGTGGAGAATCTCATATGTGGATTCCATGTCCCTTACCATTTGCAAAAAGTTAAACGCTGCATGTGGAATTCACTATAAATGTGTGGCGTTTAAAAGACGACATTCACAAAAAATTGCTACATACTCGTAGTGGCGTTTAACCAATGCATCCTCCCAGTATTAAATTATGGCCTAGAGACGTGAAATCTAATAGCAAGTCTTAGCCATAGAATAAAGGTAACTCAACGTACCGTGGCGAGTTTCATGAGAGGAGTGTCTTTAAAAGATCCGAAACGAGGATATCCGAATAAGAACTCAAGTAGTGGAGGCTACCCAATAAATTGGCATACTCAATTGGCAATGGGCAGGACGTATATGTCGAAGAGACAATGGCTGATGGGTAAGAAAGGTGTTGTAGTAGCGACCTACTGGAAAACGAAGCGTTAACCGACCTTGACGACATCAAAAAAATAGCGGCAGTAGGCTGGAAGCGGAAGACGGATTATCAAAGAGGATGGAGTCTCATGCGGGAGGCCTACGTTAAACAGTGGACGTCAGGCAGATTATGATGAATTTTGTCAGTTGTTATTAATCAATAAATTGAACAAAGACACCTACAGATTTCCAGAACGAGAGACCTGGGATAAATAATGCGATATCCTTAAAAATCTGACTAACAAATCACCCAATAATATGCTTCAGATACTACTGCACAGGTCTTTTCTTTAAGTTCTCGGACTCATGGAGGTTTTTTGGGAACCATACATGCTTACAGATGGATCTTCGAGCCAAGCGAAGTGTCGGGACAAGATATAGATAATGGCAACCGACAATACTTAGTGTTGAAAACGAGTGATGATCATATGCTCCAGATATGAAACGGATACGGGAAGAAGAGCATTAAATTTAAAATCGAAGATGATTTTCTTACTTCGTTCGAGATCGATGAAATTAATATAAAAATATTTACGTACAATAATTTCGAGCTATCCCGAGTGTTGCTGCAAGCAGGAATGAAAACTCAGAGTGCAATACGCCCTCACAAGGGACAAGGCAGCCGACAGTATTATGTAGCATTGTTAGAAAGGTTACGCCCTCAAATCTCAACTTGAAAAGCTGCGACAATCGCTCAAGTATGAAAAAAAGACAAGTTTTTCAATGTTTTGTTGTATTTATTTACTGAGAATCATGGTCCAAATGGTGTAGCATAGCATTGAGGTAAAGAGCTTGCATACTAAGCGAGAAATTGTGGGTTCAATCCCCAGCGAAGCTAAAAAAATTGATACATATAACATATTTGTATTTGAGAGTAAGCGACAATGAGCTGCAGAAAATTAATATATCAATGCTAGGAGTAACTTTAAAGATGCAAAAGATTATGTATACCTTGGAAGTACGATCACCTGGGATGGCAGAACAAAAAAGAGAAGTCAACAGTCGCATACATCAAGCAAGGCTAGCGTTCAATAAAAAAGCAAAAATTCTTGAGTCAAAGAATATTAATTTGAGGCTCCGCAAGCAACTTGCCAAAACATTTGTTTGGAGCATCTTGATGTACGGCTGTGAGACATGGTGCTTATGTGAAAGTGATAAAAAAAGACTAGAGGCCTTTGAGATGTGGTCATACAGAAGAATTCTCGGAATTTCCTGGAGAGACCAGGAAACCAGTTGAGGGTATAAACTGTAGAGGGCGCCTGAGAAGGAAGTATTTGCAGCAAGTGTTCGAGGACATGAGTTGTAGCTCTTATGCTGAGCTGAAGAGGGTTGCGGAGAACCGAGAGAAATGGAGATCGAGATGCAAGATTTTGTTGCTGCAAACCAATCCACCGGATTGATACTACGAAGAAGAAGTAAAGTTAGTGATTTTTTTCTTTTCTATCTAGAACATATGGTTACTACAAATTGATGACACTCAGTTCTGTCAATTGCAACTGTTCATGCTAAGACATCTCTGCATCTGGGAACATAAATGGTTATTGACGACCTTCAGAAGTCTGCGGATTTGAAAAAATAATTGCCATACTGTCCGACGCATATTTTAAGCCATTATTCAATATTTTAAAAAGAGATCAGTTGATTATCCCGACGTTCTAGAGACTTACACAATATATTTCTTAGGATTTACTTAATCCAACTAACGACACACAATTATCATTATTTTCACATGTGGCCCATTACCATCACCATAATCTACAGTCTGTGTCCGTCCACTATTAAATGTAGGCCTCCCACTTGAGTCTTCAACCTCTTCAATCCTCCGCCTTGCGCATCCAGGATACTCCCGTTATTTTTATGATGTCGTAAGTGCATCTCGCATGGGGTCGTCCAACGCTCCGTTTGCCAGTTCTTGGACGCCCTATAACACTTTTCTTCCCAATATACGATCATCTCTTTGACAGATATGTCCTGCCTATTGCCACTTGAATATGCCTATTCGTTGGGTAGCCTCCACTACTTGAGTTCTTCTTCGGATATTGTCGTATGGGATTGTATCTTTTAGAGACACTCCTCTCATGGATCTCTCCATAGCACGATGGGTGACCTTTATTTTTAGTGTAAGACATGCTGTTAGATTCAATGTATCTAAGCTAAAAGCTTATACTAGAAGGATGCATTGGTTAAACGCCTTAGTTTTAAAGAAATTGCAGAATTTTCAGCAATTCCAGTTATGTATGTATTTTAGTTAGTGATTCAAGCAACTAAATGTTGTTTTTTTTTCACATCACAAGTATGTCACTTTAGCAATATCATATTTTATTTAAAAAAAAGCAAACGTCATCCCTTAAATGACAGTTCGCAAGCATCAACCCTTTGACGAGGGTGCATTGCGCGCATCTTGCAGAAAACCCCGTCAACTAAATCTGCTATCTGTAACATTTCATTGTTACATTGTAACATACACTGACACGTTACTAAGAGACGTATTGTTACAATGCGATTCTCAACACCGTTCAGAACTGTCAACTATCAATAAGCCGATTTGCACGGAGCACTTATTTGACAGGATTTTTTTATGACAGTGCAATTGTTAAGATTGGATATCTAAATTACTCTCAAGCAGTAAACAATGTTTATTAACTGCGGATTATTTTTTTAGAATTAACATAAATGTGGCCGACTTCTGTTTTATCAATTGTACCATTTTCGCTTTCTATGCCTGTCTAATAATCTTGTCTTATATGTGCAATAGATTTCGGTAGAATCGCCGTCACCAGAGGCAGCTTCAAGTACTATTGCATCTATCAAGGTAAGAGTTGGGCTGGCTCTATATAAGCAGACGACCGTACGGACCATATATCTTCTCTCTTCACTCTCCGTAACCTGATCAATCATCAAGCCGCCCGCCGGAGACAGCACTGTGTTACGTGTGTCTTTTTCCTCCCGACCGCGACCGCACAGATGAGATTTCTTCTCCATCATCTATCGGTATTCCTTTGAATTTGTTTGCGTAAAATATTATTTAATAGTTTATATTAGGTGGTTCTAAAAATTATAATATTAACTATCCAAACATTTTAAAATAGGTTTTCAATTGATAATGAACGATCGAACGCGGTCACACGAGTTGTTTTTCGCCGATTTGCATAAATTTATTGTATCTTCATCAGCTTCGACTGGCCTTCCAAAAGTGGTGCATCTTCAACGTCAAAATCAATAGGCGTTCTGTCAATATATTTTCTCCACGAACATCAGCGTCTGCGCGTTTATTTTGGCCTGTATTTCTTTGTTCAGTAATTAATTCAAAAGACTTTAGCAGTAAGTTAAATCAATTGGCATTAAATAAAATAAATCGATAGTAGATTAAATAAATTAGCAGTATGCACTGTGTCAGTATGAATGTGGTCAGTTATAAAATTAAAACGGCAGTAATATATTTAATTATGCCAGTAATTAGTGTTAAATAAATGACTAATTATCACATAAAATGGAAACCTAACCTAACCTATTATTAATTAATAATCATTAATTATTTACTTTGCCAATTTATTATTTTTCTCCTGCCTATTCATTATTTTTACTTCCCTTTTCATGCATTTATTACTGACCATTTCATAAATAATTACTGTACATTTATTGAATTAACCTTTAAGCGACCAGTGGTTTCCTTAAGGGAGCGCAGATTTGCGTCGTTCAATGCCCTACAGTCCCATACAGGAGTGCTTATGGTTCATTTCACAATCGGATTACATTAATTTGTAATAATAGTATTAAAGTAAGCTCATGGAAGAATCTATTGTGCGACGAAACATTACAAACATTGGCCTGCTAGGGCATTGAACGACGCAAATTTGCGGTCCTGTGTGGCAGTGCTCCGCAACCGGTGTGCGGCACACTGGTGTGCCGTAAGCCGATACAGGTGTGCCGCGATCAAATAAGGCAATATTATAAATAAATAATTTAACAACGGTCCTCAAGCTCCCAGCGCCTATCGCCTATTTATGTAGACATTCAACGAGGTACTTGCTTTATAAAGTTCTAAAATGAAATTTAAAAAAAAGTGAAATTGATCAAATTAATATCTATTTTTGGCTTTTGGTGTGCCGCGGTATTCAAGGTGAGAACTTTGGTATGCTGTAGAATCCGAAGAAGTACTTTGGTGTGCCGTAGATGAGAAAAGGTTGCGGAACGCTGCTGTATGGGACCACTGGGCGCTTAAAGGTTAATTACTCACAAAATAATTAGTTGCCTTTTATTTTTTTCCATTTTTGATTAGATTAATATCGTTTAAGACGATATTCGTTGGGAATTTGTACGTGTGTATCAAAATATTATACAGCGTATCCAACTGTGCTCACTATAGTGGAGTGTTACCTTTTTTCTTCGTATAAATTGACGCAATAAATGAACAATAATATAAATAACCGCATCCGCATTATTCGACGACAATCGAATCGCTCCCAAATCCACACACCAGAGAGTGGTTAATAAATTAACCGACGCAGATGTTTCATTTCTAGGGGACGAAAAAAAAAGACCGCAGTTCCATCTACCATCGTGACCTTTATACAAATGTGGATTTAAAGCAGGGATATTCAAATATTTGTGTGATATAGAACAATTTCTGTGGAACAAAGTAATACTGGATAATTAGCTTTACAAAAAGGTTAATATAAAAAAAATACCAGGTCTTAGGAGTGTTGGGATGAACATCCGATCTCTTTAAAAGAAACCTTGATCATTGAACACCCAAATATACTACAGCCGCAGTCTATGCAAGTTCGCGGGCTCTTACTCTGGAGGCTTCTGGGAACCATCTACGTTCCCATGTGGAACTCCGGATAAACAGGTGTTCTTGGACAAGGTAAAGGGTCCACCAAATAACTTTTTTTTTTTAAAACAGGGCGCAAAGCATCGAGTGTAGCTTCGGCTGTGTGGCACGTAGCGCAGTCCTGTTGAAATCAAATGTTGCCAATATCCTTCTTTTTAATTTTTGTGAACAAAAAGTCGTTCAACATGGCCGCGCCGCATGGAAGTGCCATTGATGGCGCTTCACGCACACTTTCTGCCACAGCAGCAATATTCTCGGGTGTACGCACTGTTTTTGGTTTTCACGCTTTGGTTTATCGATGAGGATGCCAGTTTATTTCACTTTTTTCACAAGATAACGAACATACGGAGCTGACGGTGATTCTGTTCTTCCAAAATCCGTACGCAATTTTCGCACACATTCTGCAACATTACCATGATTTTCAAAGTAATGTCGCAATATTTTCCAGCGTTGTTCAAGCTTATACACAACCATATTCGTTTGGCGGAAGAATAAAACTAATTATTTGTCAAATCAAACATGAGCTAAGTGTTACCATTCACGAAATAAGCACTAGTTGAAAAAAAAACGTTAGATGGCGAACCCTATATAAACAATATGTGCTTACAGAACTATGAAACGGCAATTTTTGGTGTACACATGCTCCAAATATGGAGCGAATGTGCTAAATTAAATAGGTATACCGTTTTTTCATTCGATCATTTAATTTTTATACAATTTTAATTTTAGAATTAATTTTAATTAAAAAATTAATAAATTAAAAACATTTAGTTTTGATTCACAATTCATTTTAATGATTACATGTTTCGGCCTTCCTGAAGACCATCTTCAATAATTATACACTTACTTGCAGCTTTACTCGATTAAGACAATGTGCCGTATACACATCGCCAGTATCGTTCCCATTCTTCTTTACGGGTGTGAATCTTGGCATCTCATCATTATCAAATGCAGCCGTATAATGCGTCTCAAAAGCAGATTCCTGCTTAGAATATTGAAGGTACGATAGTTTGACTGTGTGAGGAATGACTAGATGAGAGAGCGGACAAAACAGCCTTCCATACTACAGCATGGTTAGCGTCATAGAATTCCACAGATGACTTCAAGAATCAATATCACCATCTGTCGATATTCTCATTTATATGTTTACATAAAAAAAAGTTAAATCAAAACATAGTCTGCTTGAACATCCCTGACTTACATTGTATACATTATTATGCTTATATAAAGGTTATATGAAAAGACCACGCGCTTCATCGAACCCGGGACCGCTTGTATAAGGACCGATGTTTTCACCACTCGACACCGAGATGACTTTTGATTCCCTTTTGGCGGCAAACGCTACAGTGGCGTAACTTTAAAACATTTTTTTCTCTAATTTATTTTCATTTCATCATCATCATCAGCCTGAGTCCGTCCACTGTTGAACGTAAGCCTCCCGCATCCTCTTCGATCCTCCGCCTTCCGCATCCAGGTCACACCCGCTATTCTTCTTATGTCGTCAGTCCATCTTGCAGGGGGACGGCCAATGCTTTTTTGTCAGTTCTTAGGCGCCATTCCAATACTTTTCTTCCCCATCGACCGTCGTCTCTTCAACAAAAATGTCACATTGCCACTTGAGTGTGCCTATTCGTTGGGTAGCATCCACTACTTGAGTTCTTCTGCGTATTTCCTCGTTTCGGATTCTATTTTTTAGCGACACTCCGAGCATGGATCTCTCCATAGCACGCTGGGTGACCTTTATTTTATGGGTAAGACTTGCTGTCAGATTCCACGTCTCTGCGCCATAAGTAAATACAGGGAGGATGCATTGGTTAAACGCCTTAGTTTTTAGACATTGCGGAATTTTCGCTTTAAAAACACCTGTCGATTTTTATTTTTATTAAAATGGTTCTAATTAAAATAAACATTTCATTTTCTTACATGTAAGCCTTTCAGCAGACCTAGAGTCTTCGTGAACAACCCTTCTGATAACAGCTCGATATAGCCCTTGCAGGTTGGTGCCTTAAAGCCTCGATATACGATCTTTCGTCTACTATTTTTGATAGCTAGTCTGACACGCATATATAAAAACGTTAGATCAAGTCTTTGATTTATGGGGATATCAATACCTACACAGTTTATATATGTCTTTTTATAGTAGTCTGCAGTTTACATTTCTTTTACTACTAAACTTCGTCTAGAATGGAACCTTTTCTTCCAACGAATGTCCAGCTATCGCACCATATTTTGTGTGGTCTTCCTGGTGGTTAGATAACCAGTGGTATCTCTTCAGGCGCTATTCTAACCACTCTTTCACGACACATTCTTCCAATCTCTCAAATTTATATATAATATTAAATCTGCATTTGGAGTCTTGATCCGCCAACGTCATAGACTACAGCCCGAGATTCGCGCATCATCCTTATTATTACAGGAATTTACTATGAATGGGTGGTCTTCACGGGACGACTTTCGTCTACCACCAACTTTGAATTAGTAGGCTATGACTGACATTTTTTACGGGTGAGGGATCAAATTCACACCAACCGGGCGTATTTTAGAGCTCAGAAATCGATTAAGAAACTTTTTTTTTAAATCTTTATCGGTTATCGAACCCACGACCTTTGGCTTGCAAAGAAAACGCTTTTACCATCAAGCTATACCCGCCGGGGATTTATACGTATACCCTATATATATTAGTTTACGAAGGCCTTCCTATATATATATATATATATATATATATATATATATATATATATATATATATATATATATATATTGTAAGCCCTTCGTAAACTTATTGTAATAATACATAATGTAATAAGTGAAAAACTGAATGTTTTTGTAATCTACGCCTATGAATTTTTCAAGCCATAGCCTTAACAATGGTGGTTGAAGTATCAAACACTCTGACTGCAACCATAAATAAACCCCATTACCTTTGTGTCGCTGTCAGGGTCCCCGTACTAGCGGCCACAATACCCGGGACCCACAAGGTACGGTAACTCCACACTTTATTATCGAGACCAATAATAATATCAATTTATTACCAATATATTTTTGACCAAAATATGTATTATTTTGAAAGCACCGGTTCTTGGTATATATTACTGGAGTTAAGCAAGACTGCGACGAGCTTATTTCGTGGATGGGTGACCGCTTGGGAATACCGCTTGTCGTTATTATAGTTAAGTTATTAAGTGACTGATTGAATAATAAAAATATATATATATACTTTGAATATATACTACAGAGGCATCTATCGTTATACGATGGTAACAATGGTATAAATACATCATCTTTCGCGTATCCGTTCAGGCAGAGAAATAGTCGAGTGGACTGTGTGGTGTAAAAGAATAGAGCAAAGTTGCAAGGCTTGTAGTTCGAATCCCGCGTCTGCCAATATTTTTTCTGATTGAATTGATGCGTATAAAATTTAATTTGATGTATAATTGTATGTGTATATTTAATTACTAAGTTAATATATTAGGTTGATCCGCTCCTCATGACTAAATAGTGCCTCGTGCCAATTATTTCATTCCTTTAAAACAATACATATCTTTAATCACCCAAAATGTGTCTGAGATACTACAGTGGCCGTCTCTACAAGTACCCAGGCTCCTCCCTGGACGCCTCCGAGAACCATACAGGTATATGCTGCAAGGTGGAGGGATTTCTTGGGACAAGGCATGAGCAGTAGCAACTGTAGGTGCTTAAACGGGAGCTGTAGTTTCTGAGGCATATTTTTGTAAGATTTCTTAATTGGATATTTTTAAGAAGATCGAACTATTGACCAGACGCTCCCGAAGTATATGCTATTTGGTCTTATGGAGTTGCTCATTCCAACTAGCGACACGAGGTAAGCAACAGGCGGTAACCCATGCAAGTTGTGGTCCCTGTTCAATGTTGCTTAACTTCGGTGATCTAACGTTCAGACATATTCAAAACGTCTTTTAACCTTTTCATTACGGTTCGGTTTGAATTCAAATTATAATGTCAATTATAAAACTAGTATTTGTAGCATAAATGTACTTATCTGACCTATTTATATATATCTCATTGGTTCTTGTATTCTTTAGCTATCAGATGATGCATAAAAAACTATTCTAAGAAAGTAGCAAAACGATATATCACGTCAAGCGATGTCAACGGTCGGGGAATCTTATGACGGCATATGCCGACAACCGATGCGAAAGGATTAAGAAAAATGATATTAACAACGTCATTATTAATAAATTACGTATTTAAATTTGAAATAGAGGAAATTGCTACAAGTTAAACAAATCAAAAGCAAGGCTTTTGAAATTTCAATCACGTATTATAGTCAATAGCCGTCCTGCTCTTTTACAACGAACAGAACGAAATAACAATAAAATAGTAAGACATTTCTTATACGTATAATAGTCATTACTTGTCTCACTCATACACTATTAAAAAAACGAAACAACAAGAGCAACGTATTTCAGATTTGTAACAAAATATCTTGCTGTTTCAAAAGATTTTATTTTCATTGTATACTTGTCTCTCTCTGATGTATGAAGTAAATTTGAGACGGTAATAGATTTTCCGGATTATAAACGCTGTCTTGTATTTGTATTTCGTCACGAGAGTCGCTTTGTTTTTTATATTCTTTCTCTTTCTTTTATAGGCAATTAAAAGAGACAGCAATTTTGAAAGTATGTGACTTTTTGATTGTAGAAATTCAAAGATTTTCTATGGTGCATGAAAAGAACCCGTTATGTCAAAAATAAAAATATAAATCAAACATATTTTTTCTAGTAAGACTATAAGTAACCGTATTTTAAGAAAGGCCGATTTGCTTATACCTATAGGTACAAATATCATGTGCTAATATTTGTTAATCGTCGCCAAAATAAATGTGATTCGCCGGCGGTTATAGCTCAATGGTCGAAGCTTTGGCTTTGCAAGCCAGCAAGCCAAAGGTCGTGAGTTTGATGACGCATACCATGGTACATATGGCTAAGCGCTGCATGTGGAGTGTTTATCCGCCAACATAATAGACTGCAGCCCGAGATTCACGCATCATCCTTTATTATTACAGGAATTTACTATGAATGGGTGAATTTCACTTTGATGACTTTCGTCTACCACCAATTTTAATTAATAGGCTATGACTGGCATTTTACGGGTGAGGGAGAGAGAGAGTTCAGAAATCGATTACAAATCCTTTTTATTATCTTCGTTGGAGATCGAATCCACGACCTTTGGCTTGCAAAGCAAACGTTTTGGCCATTAAGCTATACCCGCCGGATATTATTTTACGAATTTCGGAACAATGAGTTTCATTTTCAAAATTCCTGTTTGATTCATATTGCCAATAAGAATATATATTTCCACTACATTCTAAATTGAATCCGTATTAAGAGGGTTTTTTTTCCTTTCATTACGACTCGGTTTGAATACAAATTATACTGTCAATTATAAAA
Organism: Glossosoma conforme; assembly: GCA_022606575.1. Classification (NCBI taxonomy): domain Eukaryota; kingdom Metazoa; phylum Arthropoda; class Insecta; order Trichoptera; family Glossosomatidae; genus Glossosoma; species Glossosoma conforme. Next base: position 14,977 of record JAGTXR010000555.1, read on the forward strand.
CTAGTATTTGAAGCATAAATGTACTTATCTGGTCTATTTTCATATATCACATTGGTTCTTGTATCCTTTAGCTATCAGATGATGCATGAAAAACTATTCTAAGAAAGTAGAAAACGATATATCACGTCAACCGATGTCAACAGTAGAGAAATCTTAAGATGGCATATGCCGACAACCGATGCGAAGGGTTAAAGGAGTATATTATCGAAATTCTTAAACTTTGAGAATTGTAGAATTGCAAAGTAAAAATGGTCTCAAAAGTAGTAACCAAAATAAAATGACTTTTATATTATCAATATCTTTTTAAAAGTTCAACATAAAAAATACATAAATTTTAACACTCCTACAAACTATTAATCATTATTGAAATAGTTTATAATAGATATTTAAAAATATATTGAATTGAATACAAAATAAAATCCTTTTATTGGATTTTTTCCACCTACCCTCAAATAGTAACTGTCTCCTTCTTCCCCATTGAATAAAACCAAATCTGTATTTTTTCTTCCCTTGAATGGTTTTTCGCACAAACTTTCATTTGCCATCTCACACAAATTCGTACCGAACGACAGAGACGGCCGATACTCTGAAAGTGTACTATCAATAAACGTTCCGCGAAACCAACTACATTTGTCTCTGTCTTTTTTACTAGGGCTGTATTTAAATCGTTTCAAATTTTCACGTTATTACCTTAGATCTTACTTTAATAATGTAATTTATTTATATATATATTTTTATACATGCTCAAGATTGGTGTGAGATTAATAATACACCAGCAAAAATGGCTTTCATCGTCTATTAATCAAAATAGGTATAAGAATCTATTTTACCATAAGCTCATTCATGTAAAAGGTTTAAATATCGTCAATATCATCATACTAAACAATTCGTCCAATGTTGAACACAGGCCTTCCGCATGAGTCTCCATTCGTCCTTCTCAATCCTCTCTACCTTTGCATTCATCGTTTTCCATCAATTCTTCTGATTAAACAGTCAATCTTTTTTCCGTTTGTTTCAGTTTATGGGCGCCACTCCAACACTTTATATCCTCTGCAACCGTCGATCTCTTCCACAAACATATCCTTTGCCACACAACTGTGCCTATTATTTCAGTAGTATCCACTAACCTTTTAGATGCCATGACCTTAAATAGATATATGCAACGCCTCGTGGATTATCGAAGATTTGAACCCCTAAAACTAAATGGAGTCCAATTTTAACCTTTTTTTTCTTGGGCAGACGATAGATGTCGCTATAGACCCAAGCTATAACATTGACCGAAAATATACAGTTTTATAACACACTGGTGCGCTCACGGTACTGGCGGGCTTCCCGCAGCGGACCCATATTTGGGCTCATGGCATCTATTTGGCTGACATAGTTATTTTTTGGATATTTTTGTAATGAAATTTTATCTTTCGATATCGAGATGCAAGATTCTGTTGCTGCAAACCAATCCACCGGATTGATACTACAAAGAAGAATTCAAATTTAATTCAACTCGTCCAATATAAATTTTAATAGCGGTAATAAAATTTGTGCTCATCCAGTGGTTGGGCATTTATCAAGGAAATATCACAGTTAAAAGTATCTCCGTCTCGCTCTTTGGCTGCAAACAAGACAGAGACGGAAATACTTTAATCTGCTAAATGTACCGCGTGTTCAACGAAAAGGAAACGTTTTTTGCTAGAAAATCATTTACACATATTTTTTTCATTTCGCTCATGAAAATTAAATTTTACCCACATTCTTAACACCATTGATACTCTTATAATATGAATTTGATTTCTTAAAAATAATATTTTAATTTATTATTTTATTATTTGATCACTTACCGTATAAATATGTGGCGGACTTTTATTTAATCAATTGTGCCTATTTCGGTATCTATGCCTTGTCTATTAATGTTTGCCTTGTATATCCCATGTATGTCGGTAGAATCGCCGTCACCAGAGGTCGTTTCAAATACTATTGCATCTATCAAGGTGGGCGTTGAGCTGGCTCTACATAAGCAGACAACCATACGGATCAGATATTTTCTCTATTCACTCTCGACCGCCTTCGCAACCTGATCAATCATCAAGCCGCCCGCCGGAGACAGCACCGTGTTGCGTGCCCGCTCAACGAACGACCAAGCTACAACTACCCACTATTAACCTTTCATTATTCTAAAAAACACTTCTATAACGTGCTACTAAATAGAATCTCGTTAATCATTCTATTCAATCTAATGTAAATATTCTGTTAACTTTTCAACCTTTAAAACTGCTTAAATATTAAGCTTACTTACCGACATTAAATTCCGCGTGACATTATACTGCGTTCTTATTTATTTTCTTTCTTGTTCGGAATGTAGAGAGTAATTCTAGTGATTTCATTCCAACACGCATAACTATTCCTTCTCAACACATCCACATCACTACACATCCACGGCACACCAACATCCCGACAATTCAAAAAGGTTAAGATTTGAAAATCTTGAAAGCTAATGCTTAAGTTCCTCAATTTCATTTGTACTTTTTTAGGCTTCGTTACTTGAGAATGGCTTATCCAAAAAGTCAAAAAATATCATCATTTTAAGCTATTATCTTGGATTTAAGGATACATATTTGTAAAGTTCGAATATGTTTCAGATTTTTTTTTAAAGAAATTATGTTTGTTCACAAATTCATACATAAAAAAGAGAGTTCAATAATTGAACGTTTATAACTCATTTTTGAATGTAGAAGCAAATTTACATTTTTCGTGTAAATATTTGTGTTCTAATGTTACATGGAATATTGATTTATTTACAGCTTGTTTTTCAAACAACAAAAATAATATTCACATGTTCAAAAATAAAATATTAAACATGACGTAAAATTTGGTTTACAATATTACAAAATAAATTTCCTACGACAAAATTTGCATTTTTTATGTAATGCATGCAGGAGAGTACAGCCAGTTGAGGCCAGTGCACTCTATGACGCTCAGTCAGGGAAGCTGAACGCTGCATGCAGAAAACGTGTGTTGTGTTCGTGTTTGCGTGTGGGTTGGGGAGATTACAAGTGTATTTATCTGTTTCTTGAAGAGATCCAGATTGTAGGAAGGAAGAAACGCAGTCACTGGAAGAGCATTCCAAAGCTTACCAGTGGTATTAAGAAAGAAACTTTGGAAATTTCCAGTTCTTGGTCGACACACATTAACCGTGTATGGATGTTTGGCATGTGTGAGACGAGTTTGTCGGTTGTGGGTGTGTGCAGAAGGAATTAGTTCCTTAAGTTCAGAAGAATAGCGACCGTCGTAATAACGGTAGAAAAGACTAAATGAACCGATCTTACGCCTGTGTTTCATTGATTGCAAGTTAGACGTAAGAGTGGCATTGCTTATCAAACGAATTGTTCTTCTTTGAACTCAGTCAATTAAGTTTAGAAGGTATTTTGGGGCTCCAATCCAAAGGTGACTGCCGTATTCAAGGATAGGTCGGATTTGTCCTTTATATAGAATAATTAATAATATTATTCGTTGAAATACCGACGTGATTTATATAATACACCTAGTTTTATGGAAACGAGACCGGCTTTATACTTAATTGACTCGTAGTATTTAACATTATTCGAGATTGATACTCCAAGGATGTTGATGGAGCTTGCTTTTGGAAGAGAACAACCGTTGAAAGATACAGGATCCACGGCAGTCTTCTTGGTGGAGAAAAAGTGCATGATTGGGTTTTGGAATTGAAGAGTAGTAAAAAAAAATGTTTTTATTTGGAAACACAAAACGGAGGATTTTAATAATCAAACAAATAAAATAAATTGGTTGGTTGCGACGGAGGAAATCGAGGGAATGTTTTTTTCTCTATTTTTTCTTCTAAGAATGCCAAAAGAAAAGCTCGCTAATGATTATAATGATGTAGGTAATTTGCAGTGACCCTGTAGGACTCATAGAAGGGCGAGGGGAAGGATTGGTAGAGCTTATATGACGTACATGGGAAACCTTAACCGGTAAAAATACTTTACCGGTACTTTTATAACAGAGAAAAAAAGATTTTAAAATAATAGGTGTTGCAGAAGTGTCCATTAGGCAGTAAGCAAAATGTCTATTACGTTGTAAGATATTCTGACTAAAGCAAAGGAATAGAGAGTGATGCAGGCTCATGAGAAAGACTTTTGTTCGACAGTAGAAAGACATTAGCTGATGAAGATGAAGGTTCTTGATATTCATACAAAAGATTTTTTTCCTTTGTTGTAAGTATCACAAATATATTTTAATCGGCAATTCGTTCAGAATACAGTATGAAATATGTATATAAATATAATAAATGAATATTTAAAAATATAATTTTACATCAGCATGATATAGCCCTTGCAGACTGGTGCCGAAAACCTCGATGTACAATCTTTCGTCTATTATTTCTATTAGTTTATCGTACATGTATGTGTCGCAATATTGGCATTTTGAACAAGTCCGGTCACGGGTGTGACGTTAGTTATATAGATCGCCACTTGCAGAGCTGGGTGTCACCGAGTGCGGCGCCCGGGGCAGTCAGTTGTGTGCTGACGGCGGCGAAGACATATTGTCGTTGGCCCGGCCTTAATACTGTGGTCCGAAACGAATTGACGGAATGTCAATGTGCTCAAAAATTATTTGTGTTGCTAATCTGCTCCTCGTCCTGAAACCACGCATTTAAATAACAGACTTATAGAGAGGAGGATGTCAATACGATATAATGTTTATAATTAGAATATTTCATGTCATATTAAATTGCTTAAATAAAAAATATTTACAAAATCAACTTTCACGCTTTTAAAAAATACATGTTTATTTTTTTAAAGATAGAATTGTGTGTTTTAATTTAAAATAATATAATGTAATTTTTTATTCAAGCCAAATTAAATGCCGTACAAATAGTTTAGAAAAAAACAAATCAGTCGCTCGTAAATCCTATTTATTCATATGACGTAATAAATAGAGAAGCTAATTTTTGTGCTAAAAATTATTTTATATTATTTGTTAAATTATTTTTTTGGTAACCCTGTTTACCGGACGCGTGAAGTCCTCTGGCGCGACAAGGACAGCGCTAGACACTAGCGATCAATAGTCCGGAGAGAGCGAAACGGGACTATGCTGTTTTGTATTGCGCCAGAGCGAGATGGCGATACGTTTTGCGTGCGTCCTTCTGGGAAATAATCGGAAGAGCGAGAAAGCGCTACGACCTACGTTCTGGGAACAAATCGAACCTGAAAGAGATACTCGGGGCAACTTAGTTCAGTAAATTACTAAATTAAATAAATATTTTTTTCAATGTAAAATAAGTATAAATATATTTACAATGTTGTAATGCTCGTCAATGATAAGAATTTCACAAATAATCAGAAAAAAAAAAAACGCATGCAACGTCCAACCTCCCTGGCTGAGCATCATAGAGTGCATTGGTCTAGACCAGCTGTGCTCTCCTGCATGTAATAACATAATAAAGTAATTAAGATTTTTTCCAAAAGAGGGCAAATTGTATTTTTTTATTTTCAGCATTTTGGAGCTGAAAATAAAAAAAATTACAATTCTAAGCCACATAATATTTTTTTTATTTTGACAGCTGATATGACAAAATTTGTTTCTGCGAATTTTCGATAAATTCAGAGTAATATTGCATAGTTGGTGTGACTAGAGTGGATAGAGTTAGAAATGGGTTTATTTCGGGTGGTCACCATACCTGAAAAAATAAGAGAAAACCGCCTAAGATGGTATGGGCATGTGGCACGGAGATATGAGGACCACATGGTGGAAAAAGGCCTCAACATAGCCACGCTGAGAAGAAGACCTGGAAGACCACAGGCTATTTTAATATTAAGGGTGCACCACGTTCTGGAAGGCCAATTGAAGTGATTAAATTTAACGTATTCTAAAGTGTACGATTATCTGAAACGCCTTAGTAAAAAAGTTTAATAAAAACGAAATTACTTTCTCAACAACTTATAAGTAATTGATTTTATTTAAGCAACTGCTTATTATGTCAGTTATTAATTCAATTAATGGGCAGTAATTATTTATACAATGGTCATTATTAAATATAAATCAGCAGTAGAAAAATATTACAATAAGTAGCATAAATGGCAATGAATGGTAATGAATAATTAGTTAGGTTAGGTTAGGTCAGGTTTCCATTTTATGTGCTAACTATTCAGTAATTTTATATGAATTACTGGCAGTGTTGAATATATTTCTGCCATTTACATTTTATAACTGATCAAATTT
>JAGTXR010000556.1:0-20533 GCA_022606575.1 Glossosoma conforme
TTTATTTGGCCCTTTTGGTTTTCAACCTGTTTTGGCCCGCCATTCCCGGCACACCCGGTTGCGGAGCACTGCTCAAGAGCACGGGTCGTCAACCTGGTCCGTACCGCCCACTAGTGGGCGAAACAGGCTTTCGTGGTGGGCGGCCGGTGGGCGATTTTCGTAGATTTTCAAATCTAGATTCTTTCTAGAATATTTTCCACCCATGTACTAATTTTAAATATAGCGAGGTTGGCAGGCGGTAGGGAAATTTTGTCATGAAAAATAGGCAAAAGTGGGCGCCAGGCATAAAAAGGTTGACGACCCCTGCTCTAGAGAAATAATAATTATATTAATTACGAACTATATATTATTACAGTTAAACCCCCACTAACACTAAAGTCGGGACCGTGTTCAGGAAAGTCGTGTTATTGCGTGTATAGATTGACACGTGTCGAATACACAGCGCTAGCCAACGTTTAACCGTATGCACCGCACATATATTTTGTATTTTTTTTTAGATCATATGTACATACGCTCATATCATTTCAAAAATATATATATATTTTAAATATTGCATTTAAAAAAAAGGGCATAACTTCAAAATCGCACAAAAAAGAAAGTCGCTCAAAAGAGGTTTGAGTGTATAATGTCTACAAAAAAATATTTCTCTTGATGAAAAAGACTTTAAAAAAAAACATATTACTATATCACGGAGCTGACTACTCGCGGCACCACATGAAGAACATGGATGACCATATCATCAGACTATGGGACATACTAACTAATATCTGTTCCAACGTAAAGGTGATCTCGTCATATGATGACTTTCTTCAGAAACCAAATTTTATTAATAGTCTATAATAATTGAATATACTGATGAGCCGTCAATTTAACACCAATAAGTAATATACAAATTAATACGATTCAAACCTTTTGTTGATTATGACATTTTGTTTGACTGCTTAATGTTTTCTACAAACCAAACAAATGTCTCTTTACTAGGTTTTGGTGCCTAGTTTTTTGTACTTAAAATTATACTAGCAACTGCGTAATATACTATTTTGTACATACTCCCATAATTTATTCTTCGAGCCTACTTTATTATACATTTTTATACTGACGACACCGAAACAAACGTGGCCGCCGCCACTCAAACTGTCAGTGATACGAAGTAGACGGTATCTTACCCTATTAGTGGCACAAGTGTCCACATGCACGCAGTTTTTCTTCTTTTTGTGACACGGTTTTTTATGTTTCAAAAATAATTTATTTTCTTTTCATATGTTCAGCATGGTAAATGAACACAATATCTGAACTTTAAATTAAAATATAGGTGGTTCTCGACTTACGACGGTTCTACTTACGATGATTCGCACTTACGACCAAAAATATGAAAAAAATAATAATAATTAAATAACGACCAAAAAAATTGTATTGCGGTGCGCGTGTCAACCTGAGTGATGCGTAAACAAAGATGACTCAATAATGATGCCATAAAAACTTCCATCCGGTCAGTAGATCGAAGAATGTCCGCAAAAATTTGTTGTTTATTTCTCACTTCTTCCCATCGTTGTTTTAAAATTATGAATTAATATAAAAAAATATATATACATAACTCAGATGACAGTGTTTTTTAACACGGACATCTGAAGTCAATATCAATAAATCGTGCCCATAATGACTGGCAAAGGGAGTAGAAGTGACAAAAAAGAGAAGTGCTATAGATTTAGAAATAAAACTTAAAATAATTAAACAATATGAGAGTGGTAAAAGAGTGAAGGACATAGCTCAGGATCTACACTTATCACATTCAACGATCTCTATAATTTTGAAGAATAAACTAAGTATCAGTGAAGCTGTTAAAGGAGCAATATCCATAAAATCTACAATAATAACAAAAAAAAAACTTGGACCCATTTACGAAATGGAAAAACTATTAGTTATTTGGATGGAAGATTTGATAAAAAACCAATCCCCCTTAACCTTGCGACCATAAAGACAAAGGCGCTGAGTCTTTTTGAAAACCTAAAATTAAAGGAGCAAACTAACTACGAGCAAACATTTACTGCTAGTAATGGTTGGTTTGCGAGATTCAGAAAACGGGTGAATTATCAAAATGTGAAAATAAGTGAAGAGGCAGCTAGTGCCGATTACATGGCTGCTGAAGATTTTATCCATATATTTGACGCAATGATTAGGGAAGAAGGATACGTCAAGGAACAATTTTTTAATGTTAATGAAACCGCTCTATTGGAAGAAAATGCCTCAAAGTACCTACATTAATAAGGAAGAAAAAAGTATGCCAGGCTTTAAGGCATTTAAGGATCGTTTTACACATTTATTGGGTGGCAATATTTTTTATTTTTATTTAATCAAACATAAAAAGATACATTTTTTACAGTTATTTACATTCCAATCTTTTTTTTTAAATTCGCTTACCACACCACTTAAAGATAAGATCTTGTGTGTGGCGTGGGATTCATCTATGTTATTTTACAGTTATATATTTATACAGAATTTTACATATACACATTTATACATTGACATAATTTTGATATAATACTAACATATTGCTGGATATAAATTGAAACCAATTATGATTTATCACTCTAAAAATTCGAGAGCCCTCAAAGGAATCAATATCGATATGTTACCACTATATTACCATTCAAACAAAAAAGCGTGGATGACACAATTTATTTTTGAAGACTAGTTTTTAAATTTATTTATTCCAGAAGTAGAACAATATTGTAATCAGAAAGGAATTCCATTCGATATACTTTTAATACTAGACAATGCACCAGGACATCCACCACATATTGGAAATTTACATCCTAACATTAAAATCGTGTATTTACCCCCTAATACCACCAGTATTTTGCAACCCATGGACCAGGGAGCTATTGCCACATTTAAAGCCTATTATTTAAAAACTACATTTGCCCAAGCAATAGTAGCGCTTGACGAGGGAAAAACGTTTAAAGAGTTTTGGAAGAATTTTAATATTCACGCAATTAAAAATATTGGTAAGGGATGGCAAGAGGTCACATCATCGTGCATGTATGGAATATGGAAAAAGCTTACTAAAAGTTTTGAAAACATAACTCAGTCTCAATTTGAAAAAGAAAATGAAATTGAACACACTACAAATCTCATTATAGGGCTTTGCAAGAAACTTGATATTAATATTGATCGTGAAGACTTAGACCAACTAATAGAATATGATTCAGAAGATCTTACAAATGAAGAATTATTTTGCATCGAAAATGAAAGGGTTGAAGAAGAGACCAAAAAAAATAAAATAATCATGGAATCTCCAAAAAAAATTGTATTGAAAGAAATGGAAGCAGCGTTCCTTCAAATTAACCAAGCAATGCAATAATTTGCAAAAATGGATTCGGATAACGAAAGATTTTTGAGTATAAACCACCGTATTCAGGAAGATCTTGCTTGCTTCAAAGAAATATACGGGAAAAAAAAAAACAACAAACAACTCATTTAAAATTGGATGTTTTTTAAAAAGACTACTACTGCTTCTTCTTCCACTACTGTTGATGAGCCAATGGATTGTACTTATATAAGTCCAGATGACGAAACACTTTAAATATTAGTGAAGTAATTATTTTAAATATTATTGATGCAAATATTTTAGATATTAATGAAGTAAATATTTTATTTTGTATCAATAAATAAGTATAAATATAACAATAAAAAATATATAAATAAATACACATGTTTTATTTTAATATGTAATTATGTACATATGTACATATTTTGTATGAAATTCGACTTACGACCAATTCGAATTACGACCAAAGTCCAGGAACGTATCTCGGTCGTAAGTCGAGGACAACCTGTATTACTTTTGATTTCTTAGAAAACAGCCGTGTCCAAATGGACACGCTTGCCACTTAAGGTTTGTTTTAAATTTTTACCGTTTGTGATAAATTAATGCGAAATATGTGTATTCAAAATGCAATTTTTTAAAAATTATTTGCTTAAAATATGCATCTCTGCATTTCAACAGAGGACTCCTTTTTGTTGTTTTTGATTCATTAGTGTAATCTACTTTGTTTTAGTGGGAAGATTGATGGCTTAATCAAAGAGAAGAAATACCAGCGGTGTGAGAGGTGTAGAGCAAGGGGATCACCATCGAAAGGGAATCTTAGGTCCTTGCATTAGTTTTAATGTTTTCTATATTTGAAACGGATGAAGTATATGAAGCTGTACATTCAATATAAAGAAAGAATAGAACAGAATAACACTCCTATAGCAAACAATATTTTTTATTTGAAAACATTTTTTTTTATAGCATTTGCAGCAATTTTTGTAAAACCTTTTCTTCTTTATTGTATTATTATCTTATTGTATTGCTGACTCATCACGCATTGGCTGCAATCTCGGAAAAATATATATTCAAGGACACTCCTTATGATAGCAAACAATTTATTTGTCAATAGTCTCCAACAATCAGAATCTCATTAGTGAATGATTTAATTATTTTTTGGGAGGCTTTCCTTTGGGGTAATGATATATTATAGTGCGATCTGTTGCTAGAGTCTGTTATAATTGGGCACATCTGAAGTTTACCATATTCTTACAGGTTGTCAGCTGGTGGGGATGACACCGGTCGCTGTGCAGAGTGCCAGAGACTCCGCAAGGCTGCTCGCTTGCTTAGGAGGACCCCTGCAGACCAACATGACAACACCAATGATGACAACAAGGCTATGCTGTAAGTAGGCGCATGTAATCAGCCATCTATGCAGCACATGTATCATCTCACCAAATGCCAATAAGCCTTATAATGGGTTTTCAAAACAGATGTCTGCATAAAATACTTGGAGTATGATTTTTTTGTTTGACTTTGTTAGGAATGATGATGTGAGAGAGAGCGGACATACTTCCATACTACAGTCGGTCAATAGACAAAGGTGGATCTGACTACGACATGTACTACGGATGCCGGGGGAGAGCATTAACTACAGTTGCCTTTTCTTCAAAATCATTAGCTCGGTCGACCTGAAAAGCCGTCGGAAACTAGACAAATAATGTACTTGACGGAGCTACGAAAGGCAGAGCTGTCATGGGATGAGGCGAGGATTAAGGCTGCTGACAGAGCTTTGTGGCGGCAGCTCGTGATGTCCATAAGACGAGCCAAGGGAGTGGATATAGAAGTGGAGATAAATTGTGCGATCCGGATATGTTTACTTATGTTCCGATTAACTAACAATTTTCTGTTCCAGATAATAATGTAGGACTTCACCGCAAAATAAAATTTCATCTGCTAAACTGTCTTTCATCAGTAGAGAATATATTTTGGTAAAACACATCTTTCGTACCTTTTTTAACGTGAATCACACTGATCACTGTTTCATTTAACGGAAGACTGGAGTTTCTATGAAAGCTTCATCAGCTCCAATGTGCATAAATGTTCTTTTTATTAATTAATATCTATATAACCGCTTCTGTGCCAAGAGCGAGATTACTCGCATTCTTGGCCGTGCCCAGCAGGCCAGCTATAGAAAAAGAGCGAGTATTCTCGCTCTGGTTTGAGCCTCTGTGTCATCATATGTCCCATTTTTTTGGTTAATTTAAAATATAGAACACACAGAGACATTGAATAAATTTGGTAAGTCATTTAAATATTCTTTCAAGGTGTAATGTTTTTAATTTATAAAAATAAGATTTAAAAATGATTTATTTTGATTAAAAATTCACGGCCTGCTGTGCACAGCTACACTTCTACCTACTGGCATTTAAAAGGTTAATATATAAATGGATAAAATGAACATCTTTCACTTTTGGAATGACGATTTGGTCGTAAAGAAGTGCTCTATAAATGGTGATAATAATGTTTTTCACCTTTTAAAAATTATTGTAGTTTTTAATTGTTCTTAACAAAAAGTTTTCTATTGTTTTAACCTTTACGGTGCTAAAATAAAAACGTGCATTCCGGTATTGGGTAATCAGTATACAATAAAAAATCAGCAATTTTTAATTGGAAAAATAAGAACATTCATAACTAATCCCCTTGAGTATATATAATAAAAGTATAATTGAGATTTATTGGCTGAAAACATCAAAACACCATCTGGCAACGCTCACGAAACGGGCATAGGTCCACTCTGGTTTCAAGCTCTAAGAGCTACTCCCGCTAGTCGTGGTAGTTGCCGGAATAGCTAACTCCCACACTTTTCGTTTTCCTTCACAGTGAAGTTTGAAAGAGTGAGATGTGATTATAGTGTCGTGCTTCCAAAACATTGTCGAGACCCAAGGTCGAGGCACTCACAGCGCGAATTTGTTTCTGATGTTGACAAAATACCTCCGATGTACCCGATAAGTTCTGATTATTATTAATATTATTTTTTAAATCAATGCGTAAATATATTATTGAGGAATACCTAAAATCTTAACCTTGTATTTATTATATTAATAGAGATATTGATGGTTATTTGAAGCAATGTGTAGGAGATACACATCACAAGGAAGAAAAGGATAAATACAAATGCATTAATTTTTAGAAGCTTTTTAAAGTTCAACTGTCTGGATGAATGATAATTTACAAGGACTGGGGAAACATATTGCCTGTTTCATTAAGGGATCTTCAATTTATTTACACATTACATTGTTACAGGAGCATAAGGTTAGATCTGTTTGAAGATGGATTCCAAGAGGCTCTCAATTTGATCGATGGAGAAAAACCTAAAAGAGAAAAGCAAACTGAGCTTAACGAAAATGGGGACGGACGTGTCAAAGACAGGAGGAACAAAATACTACCGGTGTCAGGTGATAGAATGCAATGAACCATATGCAACTAAAAGTGTGCTTTATATATATATATATATATATATATATATATATATATATGTATATAATTAAGCAAAAATTAATCAAATAACTACAATACTTGCCATTCCAGTGTTCAAAGAGTTCTGTGAAAACTGTTAATATGGGGATCCTGTGAAAATACAAAGTCAATATGAGGGTGGTTCGATGAGTAATTGGCTTACAAAATAAAACGATTTTTTTTGAAAAGTGGCAATTTATTTTTCAACAGTCTACTTTTATCTAGATACACTTAACTTAGTGATGCTTCAACATTTTTTTCTTCTTCAATCTTCTCGAGGTCTGAAAAGTAGGCCTCATTCTACTCAAATTTTTGCCCGGCGAGTGACTTTTTCATGTTTGGAAACAAAAAAAAGCACTTTTATCAACAATTTAGTAATTAAAAATATCAATATTTGTTGTCATGTCAGAATTTAAAACAAGGGATTTATTTAAAACCAAATTAAGTTTTTGTTCAATTGACTCAAAATTGATGACAGTTTTCTAAAGGGGTTCATGCTCAAACAATGCTTCATTTTATCACGCTAAAACAAAGGTGCTGATACCAAGAACAGTTAACGATACAGATGAATGCGCTGTTAATTTGATTTAAGAAAGTTAGCGTATCTCATTTTGGAAAAAAAACGCCCTAATAGCCTGAGACACCCTGCTCACATATTTAAGAACCTGGACATAGGAACACCAGATAATAGCAGACCTTAAAATGATTGATGTAACCTAATTTTGAGTCTAAAAAATCTCCATTCATATTTTATTTTGATCATCAAAGCACCTATAACCACATATTTTTTATTTATTACAGCGCTGTGGCAAACGTTACAGCAGTCCCAGACACTTTAAGAACCACACCGGTAGAGGGAAGTGCTTTAAGAAGCTCCCAGCATCACCGAGGTACCTAGCGAGTGGAAAGGCAACCAGTGGAACTACTCCCAAAACCATCATTAACCAGCCGAGGTAACCAACATTACACATATCATTACAGCTACTATATTCCTGGCGGCGACCAAATCATCCTTAGTGAAATGTGCACTTTAAGGCAGAGCTCTGTTCTGTGCCATGGATTTATCTACGTCCGGGATACTATGATCTGTAACCTATTGGGGGATTGTTATTTATTCCATCAATGAAAAGATTCTCTTTTAGAGCTGCACAATAGGACAATATGGAACCGGACTCTGAAATATTTAAGGACAGATGCTGGTAAACTTTCTACATGCTAACAAAATGTTTTGCATGAACACATTTTTCAAGAAAAAACCAAAACGAAAATGGACCTGGAGAAGCCCGGATGGTAACATAAAGAACGAAATTGATTTTATCATGACAAATAAGAATAACATAGTCACTGATGTCTCAGCGATGCAATGTTTTAGTACCGGAAGTGACCACCGTCTCGTTTGAAGTACTGTGCACCTAGACATCAAACTGGAAAGGAAAAAGCTGATAAAACAAAGAGTTATACGTCCGTTAAATGTTCAGAGCAAGCTTGAGGAAACTTTTCAGCTTGAACTACAAAATCAATTCGCAGCACTGGAAGAGATTGATGACACCGACAACGTCAATATACTTAACATAAGAATCTTTAATAGCATTAAAGAAACTGCCAATAAAGTCATAAAGCAGTGCAAAAAGAAAAAAGGGTCAAAACTCTGAGACAAAATGATAGCTCTTATAGACGAACGTCGTAAAAGCAGAAGCATCCAAGATTACAATACGCTGAACAAAAAAGTGAAAAAATCCATGAGATTTGACATTCGTCGTTCAAACACCGAGTATATCATGGAGATTGTTGCACAAGGCCGAGGGTCAAATGCATTTAGCAGACACACCTCTATAGGACAGGTCCAACTTTCCAAACTAAAGACACACGATGGGAAGATAACAACAAATCTTAATGATATACTGAAGGAAATAGAAAATTTCTACGGGTTATTATATTCATCTACGATGCCGGGTCCTATTGACAGCTGCGGGCGACAAGAGGGCTAATCTCATAAAGCACTGGTCTGAAGACATCCCAGATATAAGTATATTCGAAATTAAATCGGCCCTAAAACAACTTAAGAACAACAAAGCCCCTGGAGAAGACGGAATTACATCTGAGCTTCTGAAAGTAGGAGGAACCCCTCTGTTGAAAGAGCTTAAAAAACTATTCAACAAGGTAATAGAACATGGAGAAACCCCGGCGACATGGAGTATATGAGTATTGTGATATTGTTCCACAAAAAAGGGAATAAATCACTGCTCAAAAACTAGCGACCCATTTCCCTTCTTTCCCATGTATATAAAGTATTCTCCAGAATTTTAACAAACAGGCTGACGGGTCGATTAGATGAATTCCAACCTCGAGAGCAAGCTGGGTTTAGGAAAGGCTTTAGTACTATTGATCATATCCACACGGTAAGACAGATCATTCAGAAAACCGAAGAATATAATCAGCCACTTTGCCTCGCCTTTGTAGACTACGAAAAGGCATTTGACTCAATCGAGACATGGGCAGTACTAGATTCACTACAACGCTGCAAAATAGTCTATCGGTATATAGAGATAATAAAATCTCTATACAAATCTGCAACAATGATAATCCAGCTACATGATAGCACTAACAATATATCCATAAACAAAGGTGTTAGACAAGGAGATGTTATATCTCCAAAACTCTTCACAAACGCCCTAGAAGATATTTTTTAAACTGCTATCCTGGACAAAATATGGAATAAATATTAACGGAGAGTACATTTCTCACCTCCGATAACTTCTTAGGTTTTCACGGACAGATTTGATATTGTGGCTTTTGGGTTAAGCCATGTGTGGCGAATTTCTTCTTTCCAATATTTCGACCGCCATTGCAGGGGTCTTCTTCAGGGTTGATGACTTTGTCAAAGTTTTTTTGTCGAAATATTGGAAAGAAGAAATTCGCCACTCCTAGCTAAGCCCAAAAGCCAAAATATCATTCTCACCTCCGATTCGCAGATGACATAGTGCTAATAGCCGAATCACCTAACAAGCTCCAAGACATGATCTACGACCTCAATGAAGCGTCGAACAAAATTGGTCTGAAAATGAACATGGATAAAACAAATGCCATTATTAATAGTCATATTTCACAGACCTTCGATCCTATTTCCATTGGAGGAACATAAATAGAGGTTGTAAACGACTATACCTATCTGGGACAAGTAATACAACTAGGGCGAAATAACTTCTCAAAAGAAATTGACAGGCGCATACAACTGGGATGGGCAGCATTTGGAAAACTAAAGTACATTTTTGAAGCAAAAATTCCACAATGTCTTAAAACTAAGGCGTTTAATCAATGCATCCTCCCTGTATTAACTTATGGCGCAGAGACGTGGAATCTGACAGCAAGTCTTACCCATAAAATAAAGGTCACCCAGCGTGCTATGGAGAGATCCATGATCGGAGTGTCGCTAAAAGATAGAATCTCAGATAAGATTTGAAGTCAACTATAAGAAGTTTCATGTTGATGTGAGCATTATGGATATTTTTTGATAAGTTTATCATATGTTGCTACATACTCTTTTGGATTTTCAATTATGTTTTGTTTGTTTGTTCAGGGTTCATAAATTTTTAATTTGATACTTAACGATTGTCATGTCTTTTGTTGGCAGATCTCACATGTGTGATCAGTGTGGCATGACGTTCAAGCATAGCGCCTTTTTGCTGCAGCATACAAACCGTACCATTTTGGGCGTTCACGCACATGTGCAGATTACACATAGTACACGGTAAAAATACCATTCGGAAGATGAAGAAAGATTTTGGGCGTTCACGCATAAGCGTGGAAACGATATTCCTTTTTTTCCATTGTCTACCAAAAAAAATTGTTGCTTATTTCCATTTTGTAAAAAAATATATTTTTGAACTGAAAACTGAAAAAAGCGATATTTTTTTGATTCCGAACATTATTATTTTTTCATTTATAGTGCCTTTTTTTGAAAACCAGGACAATCAATATAATTTTATGCCCAAAATGAAGACTGCAACTAAAAAAACTTGGTTCGGGACCCAGGGATAAAGTTTAAAAATATTACTCGTATAAAAAAAAAAATTAACAAATTTTTAGACCTAAAAGGGTTAAAAATAATTTTTGAAGATTGCCTGTCCATATACTTTAATATAAGTAAGAATTTGACCGGCAAATGGTTAATGGAGATAACATTATAACATTACTCACTTGTCTACTTGCTTGGCTGGCTGGCTGCTGTTTGCGGAATCGTCCATTTCTAAAATAATCAGTTTTTTTTTAAAAGTATGGTTTGTATCATTTAAGACCAAAATAATATCAAAACAAATGAAATGAGACTTACCTTAACGGAAAAGCTTTATTTTATTACATTTTCCAATGATAATTATAAAAAGAAGGAAGAGACAACATATGGAACACTTGAAAGGGATGGAAAGCTCATGACCGCTGCAAGCGAAGAAGTTTACAAGGATAAAGAGGTTGGATGATAACTAAGTTCAAAGGCTTACACAGTTCCTCCGAGTCAAAGCAACCCAACGGCTCTCGGTGTTTTCATAAGGTTACCCAAACAAGTAAGCACTACACCTTGATTATTTGTGTCCTCTGGTCTCAAGTATGTTAAGGAACCTCCATATATTCTACCCCTGGTCTTGTCCAGGGGGTAGATCCTCTTCGGGAGCAATCCAAGTATTGGCCTCAGTTGCGGTTCTCCACATGTTCAGCCGCAGGGTGGTCTCAGGTATCACTAGTTCCGTTGTCGACTGTAGGAAACTTCTTCTTCATTTGAGCCGTATGGTCATATTTTGATATCCAAACATAGGGTGGAGTGTATTGTGGGTTGCTTCAGAGAACTCCTTCTTGGTGGTAACTTCTCGCCTTATGTTTGGTGGGGCGATGCCCGAGAGTTGATATTGGGGTAGCTTTTAGGCACACCTTAACCACCCGGCATGTTCCTTGAGGCAGTCTATTTCTATTTGTGGGATGTGTAGCAGGTCTATGAGGGGCGCTAGTCGGTTGAGAAGGATTTTCTCCAAAAGCTTATACGAGGGCGGTCCGATAAGTACTTAGCCTCACTGCTCAATGACGCCACTATCAGAAGAGAAATTTACTATTGTGGAGTACATTCTTGTAGATGGCTAATGTCGAAATTTCAGCTAAATTTCCATCGGGCGTGTCCGCGGATATTAGAAAAATGGAAAAAGACCAATATCGGTCAGTGATTCGATTCTTGTTTTTTGGAGGGAAATCGCGCAGCGAAATCAAAGAGCGCTTGGACACTGTGTACGGAGACTCTTCTCCTTCGATGGCGACCGTCAAAAATTGGTTTAACGAGTTTCAACGTGGTTGCACGTCAGTTTTTGATGAGCCATGCCCAGGTACCTCAAAAACAGCTACCACGGAGGATAACATGAGAAAAATCTACGATCTCGTATTGCTAGACCGAATGAAGGTACCCGAGAAATCTGAGACAGTAGGCATCTCAAAAGACAGCGTGGGTCATATCCTGCATGAAATTTTGGGCACGAGAAAGCTGTCGGCGCTATGGATGCCGCGTGTGCTCACTCCGGGCAGTGTTTGTCGATGATTAAGAGAAATGCGAAAGAGTTTCTGCGTCGTTTCGTGACCATCTACAAAACATGGATCCACTGGTACATTCCTATGCCGAATTAATGAGCCGATTCGACGCCGAATTGCAGAAAAAACGGCCCCATTTGGCCAAGAAAAAAGTGCTCTTCATACCTCCGCCCTCACCTCGGCCAAATTGGTCCAATTAGACTCTGAACTGTTGCCTCATCCACTGTATTCTCCAGATTCGGCCCCGTGTGACTTCTTTGTTTCCAAACTTGAAAAAGTCACTCTCCGGGCAGAAATTTGAGTCGAATGAGGTCGTAGTCGACACGGAAGGCTACATTGTAAGCCTCGAGAATACATATTTTTCAGACGGGTTAAAGTTGGAGCATAGTTTATTATTATTTTTATACCGAAGCATCGAGCTTTCAATCATGTATATGAACCAGATTGTTTGCTTCTGCCCAGCACTCCAGAGACTCTCCATCTTCATTTGTATTTTCATATCCCCAGTTTTATATTATGACAATTAAAGTCTCCTAGTAAAAATCTCGTATCTTTTGATTGGAAGTTGCTCGGTTGAAGATAGCAAATGGTGTGTTTGAAGGTTTGGAGAGAGGTGATCGGGCAATGCCACCGACGTCGCCCACTTCTGGGCAGACAGGATCTTTCCTGGATGTTTCTGACTCGATTTTATACATTGATTATGCATGAGAATGAGTGTAATCGTTCTTTGCCAACATATAAGAACATTAAAAAAACAGTTTCACCATCAGGTTAGGTTAATCAGGGATAGGTGATGTTAGGTAAAATGCTAAAAGACAATACATTATTGTTACCTTCTGCTGTCAAAACAGTTGCGCCTTCCATCTCTTCCTCCACAGGTAAAAGACAATCTGTAGCAAACCCCTCTGCAACAACTTCAGTCCAGCTATTGATTTCATCCTGGTGTAGGACTTCAACACCACTCAGAGCACTCCCCGAGTCTTATATGGAGCCGAAGAACTGCACTTCTTCATCAGCATCGGCTCTTTGGTTAGTGTCTTCTATCGCAACACCGTCCTGTGAACACAACATAAAAAACTTTTAAACATTTAAACACAATAGAATACTTAAGAGTTATGGTAAGATCTCTCCTATAGGTTCTAAAATGTTAGCCATTATAAGCACTGCATGTGGAGTATTGATACAAAAGTCTTTAGATAAATAACGTTGATCTAAATGTCAATGTTTATTTTATATTACTAAGAATTCAATATCAATTTATTTTCTCATTTTATCATTGTATGTACAGTGAAACCTCTATCTGTCGTTTTTGATGGGACCTATTGAAATAAAGTATGAATGCGGGATTAAGACAATAAAAAGGTAAAAACATTTTAATCTTAATTTTTTTGTTTTATTTTGAAATATTTTATTTAATCAATTCATAAATTATTGAAACTTCATAAATACAGCATAAAAAAACGTCATGTTTTTATTTAATTTTTTATTTAAAAAAAACCCGAGCATGAAGTGGTTAAACTGTCATTTTCTACGTTTTCAAATGCTAAATTTAAATGAAATTTAATCATTAGGAACAACCATTCTCAATACTTGGTTAGAATTCTTTTATTACAAATTGATGTATATAATGACTGGCAAACGAAGCACTGGCCGACCCTCTGAAAGATGGACTGACGACATAAGAAGATTAGCAGGAGTGACGTCGATGTGGAAGGCGGAGGATTGAAGAGGATGGAGACTCATGCGGGAGGCTTACGTTCACATGATGTGCTATATTTTTCAAACGAAGAATCAGTCTCACACCAACGCTGATGTATGATTATTTTTAGCTTATTACGTTTTTAATTTTATCAACAAACCCCCTACTGTGCAAAATTAAAGACCCCGTTTTTAAAAAAACATTTAAATCTGTAATCCCCAATTCTGCATGAGAGTGTAATGGAACATAAACGATTGGGGTAATTGCTGTGTATATTTTTGTTCGGCGAGTAGTTCAAGTCCGTTTTTGTCAATATTTTGTAGGTTAGGGTTTGTTACTCTCACCTCTTTATCAGCATCCTCCTTATCTTCTATCGGATGCTCCTCCTGCAAGTGCTGCTCCAAGCCCGCCTGGTTCATTATTGCAACCTTTTCGCTGTCGCAATGTCCACACAAGTACTGTGTATCAGTTACTGTGCTATGTTGTAGCCCTTGGTGACGTAAAAGCACCTGTGAAACAATTTACTTTTATTTCAATTTCGAGAAAACAATACGGAGTAGGAGATGAAAACATAAAACATAATACAATTGATATTGCATTTTATATATCAATGCAGCGGTCAACAATTTCGCCAAGAGTGGGCATTGAACTTCGAATAAAACATAAGATGTGTGCCTTGATCAAAATTGAAATAGAATGAAAAAAAGTTAACATAATCAGTGAAAAAAAGTTTTTTTTTAAATGCTAAAATACCGTTTTCCTTTTAGCAAATTTATTAATACAATAAAATATGCTACACATAAATGTGAAAGTCACTGAGGGCTATACTGGACACATCGAAGAGCTGAAGAAGACTTCAAGTGATTTCGAAACCTTTGTCTTTATTACGATCTTAATTAACAGTTGCTCAAGAAGGTCCATGTTAAAATAAAGTAAAATAGATTTTCAATTTAATATTAGAAATTGATCTGTTAGTGAATGCTGAAAATATAAATAATGACACAGGCATCAAAAGTGAAGCAAAATCCTGCTAGAATTATTATAACATATGAAGCGGTACCTTTCTAATTTTAAATGTTTTGTGGCAGTGCAGACAGCTGTGCGGCCTGGATTCTGTGAGGTGTCTCGTTGTATGGGAATCTAAGGCAGCAGCAGTATTATAGGCCCTGGAGCAGAATTTGCATGAATTTTCCGGGTGACTCTCAGCTTGAAGGGTTAGACTTCTCTTTTTGTCGAAAATTCGTCCGCCAGTCCTACAAAAACCACAGATATTCTAAAGTCTGTCACAGAATTATTTCGCAATTATAAAAGAGTAAGTGAAGCATTGAAATACATTTTCAACAACAAAAATCCCTCCTAGAATATTAACAGAATTTAATTTTGCTCATGTTAAAAAGAAAACACGCGGCGAGTCCGTGCAACTCGATGCCTAAATGTACATGGCATATGATGAACAAACAAAATAAACCGTAGCTCGTCACACCCGTAACACGATCCATATTTAAAAAAAAAAGTTAGTACAAAAATAACCCTTTAAGTTAATATTCGTACTGTGTATCAAAAGCAATTGCTATGAATACAAATAAAAATATGGACGGCGGATCCTTGACATACGAGTGCCCCAACATAAGAGTTTTATGAGATACGAGCCGTCAAGCAAGCAATTTTTTGCTTTGAAATACGAGCAAAATTTGAGATACGTGCAATCGGTTTAACGGGTCGGCTGGTTGCACACGAACCGCATCACGCTTTCCGCGTGAATCCCCCGGCCGTGGTCAGAGAATCAGTTATCAGTGTGCTCTCACTGTCAATACGACCAAGGTTGCGGAACGACTTAACTAACTTATAATGAAAGAACGAGATACCGCTGTATTATATACTAATGATAGATCAGGAAGGTATCTTAAGACAATGAAACTGTAGCTCATCATTCACATATCATCCTAAAGACAGCAATTTCATCACTGAAGAAATTACCGTGAATGAGTGCTTTGCAGCCAGTTTATTGGTGATGGACCAGTCACTGAGTAATCATGATTAACACTGTAGAGCTTCGTTGTGGACTGTAATATCTTAAGGGTAGCAATTTATTTTTGTTTAATTAAAAAGTAAATCTTTGTATTTATATTTCTAAAACAAAATGTTAGATACTCACTTTCCTCGAGACTGCAAAGAAGGAAAGTGCAATTGTAGGTTATGTGCAGTAAGCTCTTCAGGAGAGTTGAACTGAGTATTGCAAACACTACACTCTGTGGCGGGGCGGATTTGTAGGTGAAAGTGCTCCATGTGATTCTGAAACAGTAACAGTAACAGTAAAACATACAATATCCTTCCATGGTCTGAGCTACAACCTATCTATATATATATATATATATAAATCAATTGCTGTTCGTTAGTCTGGCTAAAACTCGAGAACGGCTGAACGGATTTATCTTATCTTGGTCTTGAAATGTTCGTGGAGGTCTAAGGAAGGTTTAAAAGGTGAGAAAAATTATAATAATTGCCGGGAAAACCCTAAAAACAGCCCTTTTTTTTTCCCATATAAAGTCCCATATAAACAAGATCTATACACAATATCATCTTTCATATGCTTTATTCATTTCCACGCACCTAGCGTGTTATTATGAAGCGAAGTGTGTACATAATATTTACCGCGCCAGTTGACATGTCACGCGTTAACATATTAAAAAGATCTGTACACAATATCATCTTTCATATGCTTTATTCATTTCACGCAGCGTGTTATTATGGAGAAAGTGTGTATAATATTTACCAGCGGTTGACATGACGCGCTTTTGTGAACGAATAACGTTGCGTGCGCATAGTGTTTACCGCGCACTTGACACAGCTTATCGGTACGTATTATCTATATATTTATCTATATCTATATATCAATATTATTTCTATTCAATATAGTTCATATTAAATTATAATCACTCACTGTTGTCTAAGAAATGTAGGTGTGTTCCTAACTTCAAAGAGTCAATTTGCAATTTATTACCGCTGTACAAAGTTCAAATTCAATCATCTCTATCAAAATAGTCTTGGCGTGCGCGTTGGAGGATCTATTGTCGTGTTCCGAAACTCAAAAAAGTGATAATATCGCGAATGCGACCAAATGGTATAGTCACAAAATGTAATAGATCATCAGTAGTACTGATTTTCAATTTGGCTTCATGAAACTTAGTTTTAGCTAACTTCAGTTGTTAATCTATCAGATTATTTTGTTTTATAAATATTAAGTTTTGTCACAAATTAAATTTCTGAACGCATAACAATAATATTTGACATTAGATTTGACAACCAACTAATATGTCAATCCATCCTGTCGCACACGGAAAAAGTATTACGATATTGTGTTACGATATCTATGAGTGCTGTGAGAACTTTCTTTACTTTGGAGATCTGTAGTATATGGCAACATCATCGGTTGGTACCTCTAAATGGAACCGCAAAGCGAACGAGTGAACTGTCAACAGTGAGGTTCTTTTTGTTGTTGTTGATATTTTGTGATAGTGACACTTTACTGCTAAGTGAGCGAGAATTTTTCTCACTTTGATTAATTACGATGCCGAGAGAAGACGACCTGACTTGGGTCGTCGCAGTCAATCAAATGTGCAAAGAGCTACCTCACGTGCTAACCTCACTGATGACCAGAGAGAGACAGATCAAAGAAAATAGTCGATAAAGTACATATGTAAATATGTTAACAAAAGGTAGCGATATGGCTGTCTTCGCTGTAACCAATGCAAATGATGAAATATCACAGTACCAGATGGGTCGCAATGTAAGTAGCAACGAAGCAATTTGGCGTATCTTTTCATTTGCGATCCATGAAAGACACCCTACAGTAGTCCATTTGGCAGTCCATTTAGAAAATGGTCAACGAGTTTATTTTAATGAATCGAACGCGGCAGACAGAGCGGCACGTCCACCGTCGACAACATTAACAAGTTTCTTCACAGTCTGTCAAACTGATGATTTTGCTCGCACTTTGCTGAATGTTGACATGCCACGCTATTACACATGGAATGCATCATCAAAATCGTTCAGCGTCGAAAACAAGGAACACCAGTTGAAGGACATCCAAATGTATTTGCTTCAGACGCTCTGGGTCGCATCAACACAGTACATCCAAATAACGATTAATGTTATTATTTGCGGTTGTTGTTGGTGAATGTTCGTGGTCCGACATTGTTTAAGCAACTGAGAACAGTTAATGGACAGCTGTGTGACTTACCGTGAGGCATGTCAACTATTACATTTACTTGAGAACGTTTCGCACTGGGATGATACGCTCAAGGATTCCGTAATATCTTCATCGCCGCATCAAATTCGTACACTATTTGCGATTATCACATCGAAATGTTTCCCCTCGAATCCAAAAGATTTGTGGGTTAAGTATAGAGATGACATGTCTGAGGATGTTTTTGCATCGTGTGCGCCCGTCAAACTTTGAATCCTACACTACAAATGACTGCAGAAATTTACAATGAGACATTGATCATGATAGAAGATATGTGTTTATTGATGGCAAATAAAGTATTGTCGTGTTTGGGAATGACAGCACCAAATGGTCATATGCGATGCATTAAACCACGAGTTGCAAAGAGAACAACAGTACGACATTGAAGCATTGGCCGAAACAGTTCGTACAAACGTTCTACTAAATTCCACCAATTAAATCAACAACAAAGAATTGCGTACAGCACTTTTATAGAAGCTGTGAACAGGGGATCTGATGGAATTTATTTCGTTGATGCTCCCGGAGGAACCGGAAGAACGTTCTTAATTTCATTGCTTTTGGCGAGGATTAGATCGCGAAATGATGTTGCTCTAGCGTTGGCTTCATTTGGAATAGCTGCGACTCTGCTAGAAGGCGGGCGAACTGCACATTCTGCCTTGAAATTACCATTAAACATGAAAATCACCGAAACACCAATTTGCAACATCGCCAAAATAGCGCAATGGCCAAGATCCTACAGGTATGCAAATTGATTGTTTGGGATGAATGCACAATGGCTCATAAGAGGTCACTGGAGGCACTGGACAGAACGTTGAAAGATCTTCGTGACAACTAAAATATTTTTGGTGGGGCCATGATTCTGTTGTCAGATGATTTTCGTCAGACTCTTCCAGTTATTCCCCCGATCAAATGTTGCTGATGAACTAAATGCATGCCTAAAATCATCGAATTTGTGGCAGTATGTAAAGACACTCAATTAACAACTAACATGCGAGTATTTTTGCAACAAGATGAAACTGCAAATGTGTTTGAGAAGCAATTGTTAGACATTGGAAATAATGAAGTTGTAGTGGACACCTTGACCGGATTCATCACATTACCCACAGATTTCTGTCACATCACAAACTCAAAAGAGGAGCTTATTCGGCGTGTTTTCCCAGATATAGCGCAAAAGTTTAATAACCATAATTGGCTGGGTGAACGAGAGCAATATTGGCGGCGAAAAAATAAAGATGTCGAGGATCTCAATGCGACCATTCAGAATTTTTCTTCCAGGACAGTTGGTTTCCTTTAAATCAGTCGACACCGTTATGAACCAGGATGACGTAGTCAACTATCCCACGGAGTTTTAAATTCACTGGAATTGTCTGGATTACCACCTCACAATTTGCAGTTAAAAGTAGGATCAGTTGTCATCATGCTGCGTAACATTAATTAAACTCGACTGTGCAATGGAACAAGACTGGCTGTGAAAAGCTAATGAATAACGTCCATTGAGGCAACAACAATCATAAAAGGAAAATAAGGAGAGAGGATGTCTTGATCCCGGGATACCGATGATTCCAACGGATTTATCATTCGATTTAAACGCTTACAATTTCAGGACGTATGGCCTTTTGTCATAAATAAATCGCAAGGACAGTCGTTAGAATTTAGAATCAACTTGGAGTTTCCTGTATCGCTGCATGGACAATTATACCCTTTGTTTATTTACGCACCCACAAAACAAAACAAAAATAAAGTTTCTAAGAAAGCTTTAAATTGATTAACAGACTGTATCATAACAGGGTGTGTCTGTCAATATCAAATTTAAGCCTTATAAGCCAGTATTTCAGGAAAACTCTGTTTTGTAAGTAAGAACAAAATGTCAAAAAAAAATAAAACTTCATGCTTATTCAAAAAAACTTTTTTATTATATAAAGATTCGTTTTGTTTGTTTTAAGACTATTTTAAAAAAATGCTTAGGTCTTTTATTTATCAAATTTTAGGCAAAATCTGCCGGGTCACTATACAATATAAATATTTATTCAGCTCACTCATCCCTTTTCACCCTCAGATCTCTCGTTGGTTTCACACTTACATATCTTATCTTACACACTTCTCAAAATTGTCACAAAATAGGTGTATAGTATATGTAAACACACAAAAGTGAATATATACACTTAAAGGCAGGGTTAAAAAAATTTTTTTCAAAAAATTT
>JAGTXR010000557.1:0-20529 GCA_022606575.1 Glossosoma conforme
AATGTAAATCCTCCATCTACCAAGCGGACTACTGATATTTCTAAACACAGAACAACTTGGAATACTAAGGATAAATTGTTCAAATAAACTTTGGTAAAACAACCAAGACACTTTATTCTGCACTAGATTTGAGTATACTAGAATATGACAGTATAGTTTGGACCCCGCTGAACCCAAATATCTGTGACTATGCTTGAACAAGTCTCGAGCGCGGAGCCAGTGGGTACCGTCCACCGGCGAGACCGCATTGTCAAGTCCCGGTCGGTCGCGGCGAAAGTAACGCCATATTACGCTCGATCGGGAAATAAAGTTTTAACGTAAATATATGTCAATGTGCTTCTGAAAAAGTCTGTGTTATCAATCTGCTCCCAATCCTGCCATCACGCGACTGAATAACAACCTTTTGAGAGAGAGGAGGATGTGAGTATCCTTCAAACAATCAAGAATATGACCCGTGTAGTAAACTTCAGCCTCTAGTTCGGCTATACTCAACCTGCGGCAGTAATAAGCTATCCAATCTTAAGACGCACAATCTCAGACACTCGGCTGAGTAATGTGAGCATCGCAGGCACATTTCAAGATGACTCGGACAAAATTAATTGCAAAGAAAATAGATCATTTACTTTCATTATCACATTTTTGTAGACTATATAAAGTGATTACCTATATAGAGATGACGATCTGGTTCTTAGAACAGCATGGCATCCATTATCTACCAAGTTACTGGAACGGTCTACAGCAATTCATCAAATTTCACACGACATTCGAGGTAAGCTCAGCTGCATGAAGCCTCGAGGAGGCTTCATGCAGCTGAGCTTACGCCAAAGGGGGAGATGCTGCCCACCACACACGAAGCAAGCGCTGCCCTTTTTATATAAAGGCGCTAAAAAAGAAATGCATTTGAGGGCACTGCAAATAAACCTCAACTGTTGCCGGATGGCACAAGACACCTTACGGCAGACGGCACCGGAGATCGAGCCAAACATTACGATGGCTTCGACCTCCAACAGCTGGACCTCTGCCGGTGACGACGGATGGGTGAGAGTCACGACAGCAGGAGTCGATTTCTACTCTTGCTATCTATTTCAATGTTATCAATCATCCCCAAAATATTGGAATCAATCATTACCAGCAGAATAACTACCTTATTCAAAAATGTAT
The DNA here is from genome assembly GCA_022606575.1 of Glossosoma conforme. Classification (NCBI taxonomy): domain Eukaryota; kingdom Metazoa; phylum Arthropoda; class Insecta; order Trichoptera; family Glossosomatidae; genus Glossosoma; species Glossosoma conforme. The sequence goes on from JAGTXR010000557.1 coordinate 1,162, forward strand.
TGATTAACCAACAGCATGGATTTAGAGCTGCCAAATGCACTACAACTAATCTGCTTTCCTTTACTTCCAACATTACTAGGGCTCTAGAGGACAATCTCCAGGTAGATGTCCTCTATACAGATTTCTCCAAAGCCTTTGATAAAGTCAATCACACTATTATTCATGCAAAGTTGCAAGCTATCGGTATTAGGGACCCCTTATTATCGTTTTTCAAATCTTATCTTCATAATAGAAAACAGCAAGTCAGAATAAATAACTTTCTCTCGTTGCTTATCAGTGTCACATCAGGAGTACCTCAAGGAGCCCATCTTGCTCCATTACTATTTAACATATTTATTAAAGTCATTAGTGATGTGTTCTTGCATACACGATTCTGGTTATTGGCAGACGACAACAAAGTCCTAAAATTAATCAAATCTCCTAACGATTGTCTTCTACTTCAACATGACATCAATCGCTTCAACGACTGATGCATTTCAAACTGTCTTCACCTTAACATTGATAAATGTAAAATTATTTCATTCACCAGGATTCAGAATTCTATTAAGTTTGATTATAACATCAACAATGTTGCCCTTTCTCATGTTTCTACTATAAAGGACCTTGGCGTCACCTTAAATAGTAAATTATCTTATCACGATCATATTGATAGTATTGTGAACAAGTCCTTTAAACTTCTAGGTTTTATCAACAGGATCGCTAAGGATTTTACAAACCTAAGCTCCATCAAGGTCCTTTACTGTTCACCGATTCGTCCGCAACTGGAATATGGTAGCGTTATATGGTCTCCCTACTATCGAACTCATATCGACCGGATTGAATCAGTCCAACACCGCTTCTTGTCAAGAGTTGCACGACTGATCAGCCTTGAAAGAGGTAGCTACTCCTATGAAGATATAGAGAGGCGACTTAATCTATCTACATTGGAGAGACGTAGAAAAGTGGCTGACTTGCTGTTTATTTTTAAAATCATGAACTACGTAATCGATGACTCAACATTATTGCAAGAAATTACGTTCAATGTTCCCTCCCGGTTCACTAGAGGCAGTAACCTGTTACATGTAAGGACATCCAAAACCAACTACGGTTTCTATTCTCTTATGTTAAAAATATGTAGACTGCTAAGCTCCTCTAGTGACTTGGAATTTTTCAGGCAGGACCTTCCGGCATTTCGCAGATCCCTCTACTAATGTGCGAGATCTGTTTATTTACTCATGTTCATGTTTTGTCAAAATGTATTGTCTTAGCTTAAATATTTGTTCTGTTTTACCATTTTATTTTCTACTTTAAAACCGTATGTATTGGCCTAGGCCGTTAATAAAAAAAATAAAAGTTTAGACCCCCAACCCAAATACATTTCTATGCTTGAACAAGTTCATAAAAAGTTTCTTCGTTGACTATGTGTCAACTCCTTTGGAACCTATTCGTTAAATTTGCGGGCTCAAATAATGCTAAATCTTTTATTTTTTATTATTTTTCAGAAACACATCGGGAATTTGTATTGATACCAACTCTTACAGGCTGGTGCCGAAAAGCCACGAGATGCGATCTTTTGTCTCTCAACACACATGTAAAGATAACTTCACATAATAATACCAACACCACAACAGGAGTCAACCCTAATATGGAAAATCCGGGACCATCTCAAGAGACCACAGGTTAACATCCATACCTTCTTACAACTCATTATGACATTTCGACGCATTAATCAGTAGAACCGTTCGTTGCTTTTTAAGTCTACAAAGGAAATTATCATCTTAAAAGATTAACAAAAAAACTTTCAAGATTCCATAATAAACAGCTTCTCGTTTTAATAAGAAACATTTTATTTTTCAGTTAAACGTGCTATACTCGTACATCATAATTGATTTTGTTTCAAATAATGGAATTCAAAAAGAGCCGTGGATGCATTATATTATTTTATCTGCAAGGATACTTATTGTCGTTATAACGTTTTTTTGTCATTATGAACTTTATTAGCTCTGTTTGACGATCTCTTGTGTCGAGGATTTTAACCTCAATTCTGCCCCTCGGGCCTGTCTCTCGTGATGACAGTAATATTCTGAATCTCAAGAGGCGTTCCAAGGCCAACAACTCAAATCAGGAACCTTCACCCAGTGGGCAACATATGCTAACTAGGCAAAGTGTCAAGACGGCTGAGTAACGTGAGCATCGCAGGCACATTCCAAGATTAATAGGAGAAACTTAATTGCAAAGAAAATAAATAATTTCATTTCATTTTCACATTTTTGTAGACTATATAAAGTGATTACCTATATAGAGATGACGATCTGGTTCTTAGAACAACATGGCATCCATTATCTACCAAGTTACAGGAACGCTCTACAGCAATTCATCAAATCTCACACGACATTCGAGTAAGCTCAGCTGATTAGCTACCTCATTAGCTAAAATTGAAAAATCTTCTTTTAAAAGGCATAATCTGCCCACACTGAAGAACAACCTTACAATTGTGATACGTGCGGTTACAGTTGTTCTCAGAGGAATAAATTTAAAAAACACATCAAATCACATGAAAAAGATGCTCAAGAACAGCCTCGCAGTTCCAAATAGAAAAATGTTAAGTGCTTATTTTGAATAAAGTATTTACTTAATTTATTGATTGTTTTTCTTATGATTACATTATTAAGTTTTTTGATCCTGAAACTTATTCATAATTTGAAATACATTTGTATAGAAATGATTATTGAGTAGGCCATCTGTAGCCACTTATCAACTTTACATCAACATAAGCATATATAAATAAATAAAGGCTGGAGAAAACTTGATTATATTAGGAGATTGGAACGCTGTAGTGGGAGAAGGACGGGAGGGCACATGTGTGGGACCTTTTGGACTGGGTACAAGAAATATGAGAGGCGACCGACTGACAGAATTCTGTGCCAAACGTAAGCTTATAGTCGCAAACACCTGCTTTGAACACCACCCAAGGCAAAGATACACATGGAAGGCTCCAGGAGACCGACTCAGACTCCAAATCGACTTTATAATTGTAAGAGAGCGACTTAAGAATCAAATTATAGATTGCAGAAGCTACTCCAGCCCAGATATCGACAGCAACCACAATATAGTTATTGCTAAAAGTTCTCTGAAACTAAAATAAAATAAAATATAAAACTAACTATAAATGGAACACTAAAGCCTTAAAAAGCAAAGAGGTCAAAGAGGAATACACGAAAAAAACACAAGATTGCGCCACACATAATTTGAAAAATGTAAATGAAATTGGGAAGAAATAAAAACAAAAATTAAAAATGTAGCAGAAGAAGTCATTGGCAAAGATAGGCCTAAGGCAAGGAAAGAATGAATAACAGAGGAAATCGTTAACATGATAGAGAAAAGGAGACTACTCAAAAATAGCCCCAATGACAAGGCCCAAAGTGAATATAGAGCACTGAGAAACAGGATAAACAGAGAGTCACGAATCGCTAAGGAAGCATTCTTACAGAGAAAATGCACAGAAATCAATGACAACAGGAAAAAAAGAAAATATTGAAACTGCATATGCGTCAGTAAAAGATTTCTTTGGCATCAAAATCGGAAAAGGCAAAGCGATAGAAGCAGAGAACGGGAAAATACTGTTTGAAGATACACAAATAGGGGAGAGATGGAAACAGTACCTGGAAACACTATACAACGGAAGTAATGATACTAGCTTTGAGAGTGTGATATAAAACGAAACTGATGTGGACGCCGATGATTTGGGAGACCCAATTATCCGAGAGGAATTTGACTTCGCATTAAAAAAGCTCAAAGATGGAAAAACACCAGGGATTGATGACCTACCAGCTGAACTAATAAAGTCGGCAGGAACCGGAACTCTAGATGCTCTGTTCACAATGACTCAGATGATCTACAATACAGGAATAACGCCAGAAGACTTCAAAAAGTGTCTAATTGTAACTCTGCTAAAGAAGCCCGGAACAACAAAATGTGAACAACACCGAACACTCAGTATTCTATCCCATGCATCCAAAATACTGACCAACATAATCTATTACATAAAAATAAGTCGGGTTTTCCTTCCTGACGCTATAACTCCAGAACGCACGAACCGATTTCCACGGTTTAGCATTCGTTGGAAAGGTATCGGGCTCCGTATTATTTATAGCAAAGAAAATTAGAAAAAAAATTAAGAGAAAGGCAGAAAAACAGGGAAAATCATTTTTCACACACAGCGCCATCTCTGATACATAGCAATGTACTACTTGGTAGGTGGTGTGTGACTTCTAAGATGGCGCCGGTGCGTGATACATTGTTTGACAGCTACGCTTTGTACTCTGCTTAGTGAATTTCATGTGACATTAATTATGCGCACGTTCTTTCAAACGCTAAAAAAAACGGTATTGTGTTCACTGTGAAATTGTGAAATTGAGGTTAAGGTGAATTTAACCTCAAATGCACGATCCACATAATTTTGTGAAATTGAGGTAAAGTTATTCGTTTCCTAACAGTTCAATTGGAAACCATCAAATCAACCACGCGTATTGTGCAAATTTTTATTCAATTTCAACAGCAGGCATTTGTCCTTAAGGTGGTAAGTTGAACTGTGTAAATTATGTGGATCGTGCATTTGAGGTTAAATTCACCAGTCTGTCCGTAGCCCAAGATGCCGAGAGAACGACGTGCGAACATCGGCCACCGCACTAGACATGCAAGCCAGCAAAGAGTGTATTCACAGAACTTAAGCGAAGAAAGACAAAATATAATAAGAGAAAATGCCAGATTGAGACAACGCGTGAGCACACGAAGATCATTGGTATCATACAATCGCTTGGCATTTCATTATGATCCCACTGCAAACTACAGTGATGATGACAATTTAGATATTGGACCAATGACGACTGTATGCCGATATTGCAATGCGTTAAAGTTCAAAAGAGAAACGGCTGGATTGTGCTGCGCAAGTGGAAAAGTCAAACTGGATCCATTACTTACACCACCACAGCCACTGAAACCATTGTTCGATGGAACTGATCCCGATTCCAACTATTTTCTTCAACGCATCCTTGAATACAATAACTGCTTTTGCATGACTTCCTTTGGAGATAATATCATTCGAGAAGGCGGCTTCATGCCGACTTGCAAGGTAAAAGATACAACACATACAACCAATCACTCACACCAATCAAAAACATAAAACAACTACACATACACCACACACTACACCATCACACGATCAGAAGTCACACCGTATTCTTTAACAAATGATTGTTTGCCATTACAGATACAAGGACAAATATATCATTTGCATGGTTCAATGGTGCCAACACCAGATGAACCGCATCAATTTCTGCAAATATATTTCATTTCGTCGATGGTGGATCAGCTGAATGTGTGGTGCAATATACAGGAAACACGACAGTTAAAGAGACGAATTATTGAACAGTTGCAAGCATATTTTCACGCTTATAACGCTGTGGTTATAATGTTCAAAACATCATTGGAACGAATGCCATCGGATACGCACAAATTTGTCATAAGAGCGGATCGTACCCCAACAGGTGAACATGTGCGAAGATTCAATGCACCCACCGTTGATGATGTTGCTGCAATTGTTGTTGGCGATCCAACTACATCACGAGACATTGTCGTTCAGCGAAGAAGCAATATCATGCATCGTGTAAACGAGACACATCGTTTGTACGATGCGTTAAAATATCCAATCATTTATTGGCAAGGGCAAGACGGATACGACATCACGTTGAAGATGGTCGATCCAATTACAGGTACAATATTCACACACTAATTATTGCTATTATTGGTTTCCATTAACAATCCATTTAATTTTGCATTTTCAGGCGTATCAACGAACAAAAATCTAAGCGCAATGAATTACTATGCGTATCGTATGATGATTCGTACACATGAGGAGAATGTCATTCTGAAGTGCCGTCGGCTATTCCAGCAATTCGCTGTCGACATGTATGTCAAAGTCGAAACCGAACGTTTAGCGTTCATCCGATTCAATCAGGCAAAGCTACGATCTGAGGACTATATACACTTGCGTGATACTATTCATTCAGATGGTAATGTTCACAATATTGGACGCCTGACGATTCTCCCATCATCTTATATCGGAAGCCCACGCCACATGCACGAATACGCTCAAGACGCCATGACGTACGTGCGAAATTACGGAACTCGATGACTACAAAGTCGTGATCAGAGCGGATAAACGACCATCTGGAACACACGTCGGGATACTGGGCAACTGCAACAGATATCCGAAACACATCGTTCACATGACACGTTGCAATACCCACTGATGTTTTGGCAAAGAGAAGATGGATATTATTTCAATATCAAAATGAAAAATCCATTGAATGGTGAGTATCAATATCATAGTTTTGATTCCGTCATGACATACATTTTCCAGTGCATAGTCTTGCTTTAGGTTTCCAATGAACGACCGATTACACTGCTTATTATCACCAGGAAAATAACAGACTTAAATATTAGGGTCTGTTTGTATAGAGAAAATTGGACAAATAACTGGCGACCGATATATAATCATTTATATTAACCCCTTTATAAATATACTACAAATATGGATGTAAGCTTTACATACAAAATAGCAAATCGATTGTCTTAATTTCAGGTGAAGAAACTACCAAGAAGGTTAGCTCATCGAATAATTACGCAGATCGTTTGATTATTCGTCGAAATGCTGACAACTATTTGCTGCAGTTTCATCGATTACTGCAACAGAATTCAACCAGACCAAATATATGATATCTTATATGCCGAAAAATTCAACTTAATAAAATCCAAAATCTGCTCATTTATTACCCTTCAGGTGGAACAAAGTTCACCGGGTCAGCTAGTCCGACATAGAATTGAATCAAAAATAGAAAAGACTCTCACTAGCGATCAATTTGGATTCAGAAAAAGAATGGGAACCAGAGAAGCAATCTTATCCGTGCGTATGATCTTGGAGAAGAGGATAAAAGTAGACCAAGATACATATGTTGCCTTCGTGGACATTGAAAAAGCATTTGATAAAGTAGATTGGGAGAGGCTCTTCGATGTTATGAAAGAAATTGGAGTCAAATACATGGAACGAAGGCTCATATTTGCACTTTAAAAAGAAGAAGCTGCCATAATATCACTTGGAAATGTCCAAAAGGAAGCAAAAATACCCCAAGAGGTGAGACAAGGATGCTCTCTGTCGCCTGTACTCTTCAACGTATACATACAAAATGCAATTAATAACATCAGGGAAAAAATGGGCCATAGAGAGGGAGTTAAAATATATGGCCACAAGATTGATATGATAAGGTTTGCTGATGACATTGCTCTGATTGCTGAAACTGAAGATGAACTCACGGAAGCGCTGACATCCATGGAAAACATATTTAATTCCAACTACAATATGAAGATAAACAGCACAAAAACCAAAGTCATGAGTAAGCCGCAATGAGCAGCAGAAAATTAACATATCAATGCTAGGAGTACCCCTAAAAGATGCAAAAGAATTTGTATACCTTGGAAGTACGATCACCTGGGATGGCAGAACAAAAAGAGAAGTCAACAGTCGAATACATCAAGCAAGGCTAGCTTTCAATAAAAAAAAACAAAATTCTTGAGTCAAGGAATATTTCTTTAGGGCTCCGCAAGCAACTTGCCAAAACACTTGTTTGGAGCATCTTAATGTACGGCTGTGAGACATGGTGTTTATCTGAAAGTGATAAAAAAAGACTAGAGGCCTTTGAGATGTGGTCGTACAGAAGAATTCTCGGAATTTCCTGGAGAGACCACGTCACGAACAATGAGGTTCTCAGGATAATCAAGGAAGATAGGCACCTAGTAAGAACCATCTCAGAGAGGCGATCGGTCACATCATGCGCCACGATGGTCTTCTTCACGATATTGTGGAGGGGATGCTTGAGGGTAGAAACTGTAGAGGGCGCCCTAGACGGGAGTATTTGCAGCAAGTATTCGAGGACATGAATTGTAGCGCTTATGCTGAGCTGAAAAGGGTTGCGGAGGACCGAGAGGAATGGACATCGAGATGCAAGATTCTGTTGCTGCAAACCAATCCACCGGATTCATACTACGAAGAACGGCGGGAGTCTCTTCGAATTGCAATCGAAAAATGTCCGACGAAAAAAGAGTGTTTCAAGACAAATGGGTAGAAGAATATTTCGTTGTGTCAAATAAACATGGTTCGACCACATGCTTGATATGTCGTGAGAATGTTATATTGAAAAAATATTACATTCTTCGTCATTATACCGCGAAGCACAAAAAATTTAGTGATACATTTCCTCGTGGCTCTTTAATAAGACCTGAAAAGTTAACATTTCCAAGAAGTCCTTATAACATCAACAAAATATTATATCATATATGACAAGAGCGTCGTATGAAATGTGTTACATACTTGGTAAATATATGAAACCATGTTGTGAAAGAATGTTTCCCTCAGATCAAAAGTATGCAGCCCTCTGATTCTACCTTTGCTAGACGCACTGAAGGTATTGCAAAACACATATTTAATCGCATCATAGAACATCTGAAAAATGTTTTAGTTTGGCTTTTGATTCTAGCACCGATATTTCAGCAACTTCACAATGTTCCGTTTTTGTTAGATATTGTACAGGACACAATTCAGTTCATGAAGATTTTTTGAAATTTCTTCCTATGAAAAATCAAACCAGAGGCACGGACTATCTCAATACATTTCTGGAAAACAATGATATTGATATTAAAAAATGGTTTGTGTATGCACAGATGGATGCCCTTCAATGATCGGATCCGAAAAAGGATTTGTTGCTTTATTGAAAGAGAAATATAATTTAACAAATCTCTTATATTTCCACTGTATCATACACCAAGAAAACTTATCAGCACGTATCTCCATTGCCGAAATAGACGCCGTGATGAAGACTGCAATAAGTATAGTTAATTATATTAGAGCCCAAGAACTGAACCACAGGAAGTTTAAAAGTCTTTTGGAAGAATTGAACAGCAACTATAGTGACATTCTTTTACATACCTCGGTGAGATGGCTAAGCCGAGGTTAAGTTCTGGAACGGTTTTATTCTTTGAGGCATGCGAACTTAATAATGACGGATGGTGGTGTCTTTTAGCTTTTCTGTGTGATATCACAGAAAAACTTAATGAACTTAATCATCACATCAATATATTTGTATCGACGAATCACTTGTCGGGACGAAACATCACACGCAACTCTTACAATACGTGCCAAATAAAGAACACCACAGATGGGGTATCAAGTTTTGGACGCTCTCTGATTCAGTTTCAAATTACTGTATGGCATTATTCTGCTATAGGGGAGCAAGGAGCGCTCAAGTTCGACAAGCTGTATCCGAAGAAGCTGCCATTCACAAATGCGCAACTTGTATAACGGGAACATTAAGAAAAAATACATTGGGGATCACAGTCCAAGTTAAGAGATTCGTGCCTGTGAAGACTGCTAAGCATTATAAAAGTAGTGATGTTTTAATAACGGGGCATCCTGATAAACCGTCCCATAGAAAACCTGCTGACATCAGCATGATGTAGCCCTTGCCACCGAATGATGGTACCGAAAATATACAATCTTCCATCTCTTATTTCTGGTCGCTTGACATACATGAACGTGTCCGCCGTATTGTAATTGGGACTAGGTATATACACCTTCGCTCGTGGCGCGGGCGAGAGCCCATATCGAGCGCGGAGATCAGTCGCCCCCCTCCCGTTGGCGAGAGCATATTGTATTGTGGCTCGACCTACTGCCGTGCCTAAGGTCGAGCCGTGAATTTTTAAAGTTTTATCTTATATGTATGTCAATGTGTTTCCGACTGTCTCCGGTAGTAGCCAATTTCTACATGGAGGATTTTGAATCTCGTGCTTTATCCACTGCACCTCTACAACCCTCATGCTGGCTACGATACGTGGACGATATATACGTAGTATGGCCGCACGGCAAAACAACTTTGGATGCAAGGGATAGAATAGCTTTCTTGTGATGTCTTGGTGGCAGACCCAAAGCGTTTCTGCCATACACGCAAGATACAACTGAGCAAGTCGCCAGGGTTCTACAACGTTTTGGGATAAAAACTATACACAAGACGTCGTCAAAGATCCCGGACCGTCTCAGACCGGTCAAGGACAAATTACCTTTAGAGAGCGATGTCATTTACAAACTAAAATGCAAGGCTTACCCCACGGTGTATATCGGACAAACATCGCGAACTATTGCTAAAAGAGTAAGTGAACATGAGAGATCGTGCAAACTAGGCCACCCAATGGCGTCAGCACTGGCAGAGCAACTGGCTGACACGGGACATTAGTTTTCATTGGAACCCGAAATCGTGGCTCGAATGCAAGGAAAACATGCACCAACAGGGATGACGGTTTGATTCTCAGAACAGCATAGCTTCCACCTCTAGCACATACCCAAAAACCTGTATAGACAACAAGGATAACCACAGGCCGACATGACATTCGTGGAGGTACTCTCCTTAGAAGACACCCACCGTACACGATTCTCCGACATGATGCCCCTGGAGGTACGTTAGGCTGACGGCTAAACTACCTCTAGACACCAACTCACAACTAAGTCATCAACCCTGAATAAGACCCCTGCAATGGCGGGCGAAATATTGGAAAGAAGTAATTCGCCACACACAGCTAAACCTAAATGCCGCAATGTGTATTGTTTCACCTTGAACTTCACACTTAGCCGCATAATAATTATATATTTTGACTGCTGATACAGCAATACTTGTTTGTAAAAGAAAGTCCAATTAATTCAACACATTAGTATTTTCTGGTACCGTTTCAAATATGGAAAATTATAATGATAAATTTTGGCATATTTTACATTTTTCAAAAAAAAAACCATTCAAGCAAGAAAGAAATGCTCCTATGTGTGTATAAAGAAAATGTATGTGTATAAAAATGTGTGATAGAACGCCATGGACAAAATTGATTCTTTTCCCATTTCCCATTCTTCATTATGCTCATTGCATTGTAGAGTTCCAGAATAGTGACTGCTGTCTCGGCGGTACATTTATCTTTCATTTTTATGTTCCTCCTTGCATATTGTATTATTTTTGTAGACTTTCAGTTTTATAGAAGTTGGTCGGCGATTTGGTCTGTAGTTATGTTTTTTTCATTATTTTACTATACTCGACAGAGCAATCAGCACAATGAAGAATGGAGCTGAACGATTGAAGTAAGAAATGGCACACATGCCGTGTAGCCGTGTAGCCGTGACCCGAGTTTTGAGAGTCGAGGAACAAAGCAGTAGCAAGATTGTTTGATCTCTTGGGTGGTTGCCACCAATTATGATTACAAGAGTTATGGATAGAAAAATTTATGTGGGATGAACAGGTTCCAATTAATATCATTCGTAGATCAGTTAAAAATAGCAGAAAACGTAAGATTAAATCATTGAATACAAACACTTCGATCAATGGAGATCAACAACGAATTACATGGATTTTGTGCTGCTTCTCAAAAGGCCTGAGGGGCAGTAATATATACCTACGAAGAGTGGTACATTTTTTTTTTTATGTAAAGACATGCAGGAGAGCACAGCCGGTCAAGACCAGTGCACTCTATGACGCTCAGCCAGGGAAGCTGGACGCTGCATTCGGGAAACGTGTGTTGTGTTTGTGTGTGGGTTGGGGAGATTGCAAGTGTATATTTATCTGTTTCTTGAAGAGGTCCAGATTGTGGGAAGGAGGAAACACAGACGCTGGAAGAGCATTCCATAGCTTACCGGTGGACTTTGTGGCCACTAAAAAAAATTTCCACGCATTTACAATCTTTGCTCGTATTTTCGGTGAGAGAATCTATCTTCCATCTCCATCTCTTTACAACCCATGAATGCAATTTTAATCTCTTTCGCGGGTTCTTTCTTTTAGCACTTCTGTGCAGTGGCCACAATTGTTCAGAGGGGACTCCCACTGGACTTATCAGTTGCTAACTGATCAAATCTGAATGAGCGCGTCATCAAGGAGACTTAACTGTCCTCCGGTGTGATGCGGGTGTGAGGCGGGTAAAGTCCAGTCCAGCTTACCGGTGGCATTAAGGAAGGAACTTTGGAAACTGCCAGTTCTTGGTGAACATACATTAAGCGTGTACGAGTTTGTCGGCTGTGAGTGGGTGCAGGAGGAATAAGTTCTTTAAGTTCCGAAGAGTGTATGACATTCAGATGTATTAACATTATTTTTAACTGCTTAGTCATCTTGTAAATTAAGGTATAAAAGGGGGACTCGCATTAAATAAATTAGTATCAACTCATCTCTTTGGTCTTATCATCAGTGCCGGATACTTGGTATTCCGGCATCACCACATAAGCTGATGCTGAAATTTCGGGACCGCTACCATTCGGTTCCGGAACAATGGCATTCACATTAGAACATCTTTGCACATAATGTACATCATATATGGAGAGTATGGTCAACACAAGCTTGCAGTGCACAGTTCAGACGGCTACCTTATCAAACAACTAATAAAAGGAGCAGCAAAAAGATCTCGACGGTTTACAAATCAGAACACAAATAACCGTCAGATATTTTTGCCGCTCCCTGTAACACAGCATTAACCGATCGATACTGAGGAAGAACAAAGTTCGGTACAGTTTAACAAAATGTTGTTGCGCTTACTGATACAAGAAGCTGACTATGTAGTTGCAGCAGAGATGTAGAGCAGTGTAGTGATGTTCTGCAGCGCACGGAGGGGTACAGCAGTAGCGGGACACCAGGCGTTGAAATCAGGATCTTTTTCATGTCCAGGCTGCAGTAGTCCCGTACCCGCGAGTGTTAGAGCAGCTAATCAAGCAGGTGGGTCGGGTAGTCCATGAGAGCAAACCTCAATGCTTTAGCGCGCGTGAAGTCATCTAAAGTTTAAAAAAAACCAATAAATCATATGTGAAAATTACTAAGTTATTTATACACGGTAAAAAAAAAGCTGACAGTTTTGAATAAAAACAAAGACGAAGGGCGTCAGCTCTTTTTGCCGCTCTCACTTAAGCCCCCTTCAAATTTAATGTAACTTTTTAATATTGAAATTGTAAGACTTATTTTTTTTAATAATCATATCTTAGTAAATTAATTTTTACAACAATATGGTTAAAACAGAACAATGCTGCCATTGTAAAAACTAACCTGTCACCATAACACCGTGAGTCTCCATCCTTATCGATCCTCCGCCTTCCGCATCCAGGTCACTCCCGCTATTCTTCTTATGTCATCAGTCCATCTTACAGGGGGTCGGCCAACGCTTTATTTGCCAGTTCTTGGGCGCCATTCCAATACTTTTCTTCCCCATCGACCGTCCTCTCTTCAACAGATATGTCCTGCTCATTGCCACTTGAGTGTGCCTATTCGTTGGGCAGCCTCCACTACTTGAGTTCTTCTGCGTATTTCCTCGTTTCGGATTCTATCTTTTAGCGACACTCCTCTCATGGATCTCTCCATAGCACGCTGGGTGAACTTTATTTTATGTGTAAGACTTGCTGTTAGATTCCACGTCTCTGCGCCATAAGTTAATACAGAGAGGATGCATTGGTTGAACGCCTCAGTTTTAAGACATTGTGCAATTGTAGCTTTAAAACGTACTTAAGTTTACCAAATGCTGACCATCTTAGGTTTTTAGTGTATTATTTATAAAATATATATTTAAATATATATAAAAAAAACACACAAAACAATTAATTTGTGTTTTTTCGGTGCAAACATTCATCCAAATGGCTCATTTTTATTCGTTTTTTTTCTCTTTTAAACCATCGTTTCCTTGTAAAATCAAATAAGGGGAGCTGCCACGATTCCCGTGTTGATCACCGCAGTGTGTTCCATAGCCGTGTTTGCTTAAAAAATCACACATTGTCAACTGATGTCTTGCGTCAAGGTGCGTACAGTGTTTTCTGAAAAAATAAATCAAAATCAAGTCAATATCTAAATTATATAAGCACCAGCGGTAAGCTCTGGAACGCTCTTCCAGTGTGTTTCCTACTTCGGAGTTTCAGCAAGAAACAATTCCTTCCTCTATATAAAGAACAAATCCATCTTATACAGTGGCACCTCGACATACGAGTTTAATTCTTTCCGCAACCTTGCTTACATTTCAAATTACTCGTATCTCAAAGCAAATTTCCCCAGAAATTCTCGCATCATCCTTTTTATTTACAGGAATTTACTATGAATGAGTGGTCTCAACAGGACGACCTTCGTCTACCGCCAATTTTGATTAATAGGCTATGACTGGCATTTTACGGGTAAGGGATCAAATTCCCATCAACCGGGGGTATTTTAGAGCTCAGAAATCGATTAAAAATCCTTTTTTAATAATCTCCGTCAGGGATTAATTGAAATTGGTGGTAGACGAAAGTCGTCCCGCGAAGACCACCCATTCGTAGTAAATTATTGTAAATAATAAAGGATGATGCGTGAATCTCGGGCTGTAGTCTATGACGTTGGCGGATCAACACTCCACATGTAGCGTTTAGCCATAAACACCATGGTAAGCGTCATAGAATTCCACAGATGAGACTTCAGAATTACTATCACCATCTGTCAGTATTCTCCTGTATGTGTTTACATAAAAAAAAAGTGGGGGCAGTTTTTAATGACAGTATGTTTCGTATATGGAAAGAATAAAAATAAATTTAACAGTTGAAAGAGAACCAGATTACATGAAGGAGGAAACACAGACACTGGAAGGGCTTTCTATAGCTTATAATATTATTTTTTATAATTATATGCTCATAATAAAAAGTAGAAAAAAATTATTAAGATTTTTTTTGAAAAAATAATTTGCTGGATAAATGGTTAAAAAATATATATTCAAAAGTTATTGCATCATTTTACATTGTTGTAATGAGATTGTTATTGAATATAGCTGTAATTACACCCTCTAATGCAGCGGTAAAAAGGAAATTTTTCTAGTTTGCTTTTCATAAAACTTACTATTTTCATGTAACTTTTTTGTTATTTTACGTGTAAATTAATTCAATAAATAATGTTTATTTAAATATACATCGATCGTCTTCTTTTCAAAATGGGGGGAAGGGGTAATATCGACTTACGCAAAAATAATTTGGGGTAATATCGACTTACGCAAAAATATTATGGGGTAAAGGTTAAAAAAAAGTTCCCCGACCGCTGCTCTAATGTAACTATAAAAAAAATGTCTATAATAAATTCTTATGACAAAATCGTTTAATGGTGTGTCACATTTTCACCAAATTTTAAACAGTCGCCTAAAACGAATGTCTCTAGACTGCATTCTAGTAAAAAATAATTAATTATTTGTCACAAATTAATTAATAATAAGGTTGTTACGATCTTTAACAATTTATAATCATGTAATTTCATTCGAAAAATGTAAAAAAAAATCGCATAAAACGCTTTATAGTGTTTCACATTGATTTTTATGGGAAAATTAGTTTCGCTTAACGAGTGTTTCACATAACAGCAAGATACTAGAAGGAATTATACTCGTTATAAGAGGTTCCACTGTATATAAAATAAGATATATTCGTACAAATATTGTGAAAAAATCATATGCGACAATGCATACGTAATGTAACAGTATTAACCGCCATTTTTGTTTTTGGAAGAAAAAAAGAACAATCGAGACGAATTTAAAATTCGAAATTGTCGTTTCAAAAAATGATATAATTGCATATTATATGCGCAAGCGGATAGAGTAATTATTGATCTATATTATTATAATTTAAAAATTGATTAATGATCGTTTTGTCGCATTAGATGGAGATGTTAGATCAATAATGTTTTTTTTACACAGGCGTGAAGTTAACAATAGGATTCTATACAACGGGAAACGCGAAAATTAAATAAAACGTGTTTTTAATGTATCGCTGTTAAAAATAACACTTAATTTTCGTTTATAAAGTAAGTGTCGTATTTAAATTATAAAGAAATATCCAAAATGCGTGAGTTGTTGTTAAAAAAAGGCCGTATAACCAACAATTAAAAATTATTATGCATCGACATACCATCAAGTGTAATAATAAACAAAAATGGTATAAATAACGACATTCTTATGAAAAAAACATTTGAAATTTATATATTAGGTAATTAGTATTATAAATGGATAAAAATATAATTAAATCCGATAAGATTTATTCATACAATTATTGAAAAATAAAATTATGCATTGTCATGCCCTCGAAGTACAGAAATAAGACAAAATCGTGTTAAATTAATGACTTTTCCTTTGAAATAACGCTTAATCAATTATAATTATATAAAGGGATAATTATATATTCATTTCCACTTGGATTTGTTCGAACTTAAGATTGTAAAAAAATATACGCGATAATACATGTAATTAACGGCCATTTTACTGGAAAAGAGAACAATCCAGAAGAACTTAAAATGCGAAATTATCGTTTTAACAATGAAATTATTGAAAAATTATTATTAAAAATTATTAAAAATATTGCGTTGGCGGATAGGGAGATTATTGATTGAAATGATTATAATAAAAAATTAAATGATCATCGTCTTCTCTGATAAAACAAGTTTAAAAGATCAAAACAAATGAGAATCGTAAAACAAATGAGAAGTATACACACATATTCAACACAGCAGAAACGCGAAAAATGAATTTATTATGTGTTGCGTCTATAATTATACGTCAATAGCTTATGGAATTATTAATTGATGGAAGAACAAGATTATTATACATATTTGTAACGATTATTCAATGTGAAAAATTTTGCTTACTTGAGTGAAGACGCGTTCGAACCGACACCATGACCGTTATTAAATTATATTATGATCAAGGGAAGAAAATTCTTCTGTTTTGAATTGCCATAGTGAAATATAACAATCGTTATATCCAAATGAAATGATTAGGTATCTGAATATTTAGGTATTATTTGATCTATATTTAATGAGTAAATAAAGTAAATTATATATATTATTAATGGGTTATAAAATGTGTGGCTTGTTATTTAATTAAACGGTTCGGTAATTTATTTAAAACGGTCGTTGTTTAAATGAAATTGTCGATTATTTTCCACACACACTTTCCGACAGCTCGAAATATTTATCAATTATGGTTATAATAAGAATATAATACGAATACGAATGAATATAATAATAATTTTTGGTCTGTATGAGGACCAACAGAAACAACGCTTTCATAAGAAACGATGTTAACCCTTTTATTACGGCTCGAATACAAAATAAACAGTCAATTATAAAACTAGTATTTGAAGCATAAATGGACTTATCTGGTCTATTTTCATATATCACAAAGGTTTAAGTACTCGAATAACTGTTCCCCGATTTATAATTTTTCTTGATCTATCGTCCCATTTTATGGTCCCCTTTGAAATATTATACTGCTTAATATATGTTTTACAAAATTCGCAATCCATATTCGTAAATATTATAAAATGGAAACACGCAACACGGCGATGAAGTTTGAGTCATGCTATGTTGTTAGACAGTTGCTCTATGCGTGACACCCACACTGTAGACTTCTCCAGTCGGATATTGATAATATATCTGACTGGGGTGCGCGTAACAAACTGATATTTAATGTTGCTGGTGGTCTTCACGGGACAATTTTCGTCTATCACCAGTTTTAATTAATAGGCTATGACTGACATTTTACGGGTGATGGATCAAATTCACACCAACCGGGGTATTTTAGATCTCAGAAATCGATTAAGGATCCTTTTTATTATTTTTTTTCTCCATCGGGGGTCCAACCATCGACCTTTGGTTTGCAAAGCAAACGCTTTGACCATTGAGCTATGACCGCCGGCATACATGTCGGTAGAAATATTTAGGTATAATATTAACTCATGTACGTATTCCGTACATTATTTTTTCCCTGGCAACATTCATCAACTTCATAAACAAACCGCGACGCCGAACAACAAACGTCATTATCAAATAATTTGCATACAAACACAATAAAACGGTGAGAATTTGTCAAAAATACTGCACAAAAAATACGCAAATATACCGAATTAATAACACACTGGACAAATCGATCAATACTTATTATACAGATGCATAACTCATCCACATGCGATGTCTAATATGGGTGTAACCTTACATGCAAACAAACAAAATATTTTAATCAAAATACGACATTATTGGCACATAATAGAATACTATAATAAAGAAAATTAGGAATTAAATAGATGTTGTGTAAAGGTATTTTTATATTATAATATAATATAACATGAATGTAACCTCTTAGACATGTTTGACCAGTTCAATGCAGATTTGTCCTATGAAATATTAGGTCAGTTACCTTACGTCAGTTAGTCAGATAAGCATGCTGTTTTCGTCCAGTTTTCTAAGAACATTTATGGCTAATAAGTGTCCAATAATGTTTTGTTTTCCTTTGATTTATTAATGAGTGAAGTATACTTCCTTTGATTTATTAAAGAATAAAAGTAATGTACATTTTTAAAGCGAGAATTCCGCAATGTCTTAAAACAAAGGCGTTTAACCAATGCATCCTCCCATCAACTTATGGCGCAAAGACGTGGAATCTGACAGCAAGTCTAACACATAAAATAAAGGTAACCCAGTGTGTTATTGAGAGATCCATGCTCGGAGTGTCGCTAAAAGATAGAATCCGAAACGAGGAAATACGCAGAATAACTCAAGTAGTGGATGCTACCCAACGAATAGGCACACTCAAGTGGCAATGTGACATATCTGTCGAAGAGACGACGGTCGATGGGGAAGAAAAGTATTGGAATGGCGTCCAAAAACTGGCAAACGAAGCATTGGCCGACCGCCCACAAGATGGACTGACGATATAAGAAGAATAGCGGAAGTGGCCTAGATGCGGAAGGCGGAGGATCGAAGAGGATGGAGACTCATGCGGGAGGCCTACGTTCAAGAGTGGACGGACACAGGCTGATGATGATGATGATGTAAATAAATACAATTAATAAATTTGTTTATTATTGATTTTAATGTTTTATTTTTAAGCAATGCTATTTTTTTTATGTAAACACATACAGGAGAGTACCGGCAGATGGTGATAGTAATGTTGAAGTAATGTAAGGTTTTAGGAGGAGCAGCAACTCAAGCGTATGAACTAGGGTCTTAGATGTGATGCAGTCTGAAATATTCGTAATCACACAGCAGTGACTCTCCCTGCTGCAGCACTCACCATTGCTTCAATTCAAGTAGTATTCTTCCAAATGTTTTTTTCAATATATATATTTTTGTAAACACCCACAGGAGAATAAAAACAGATGGTGATGGTGATTCAGAAGTTTTTACCTGTGCATTCTATGACGCTTACCATGTTACATATGGTTGAGTGCTGCATGTGGAGTGTTGATCCGCCAGCGTCAGACTACAGCCCGACATTCACGCATAA